>JAODAL010040016.1:0-37383 GCA_025379985.1 Phyllomedusa bahiana
CCCGCAGCATGCTGATTTGCGGCTAGTGAAGGAAAAGTCGCTCAGGAGGGTTGACTTCTGGCTCTCCACCCTATTGGACCCTCGCTACCGGTCCAAAATGGGAGCCTTTTTCCCAGCTATTGAGAGGGAGGACAAACACAAATACTATAGGGAAATCCTCCGTAGTCAGTTGGCCGCTGCCTATGTGCGACATCGTCCCTCCTCCGGCAGGTCTGACCAGGGGGTTCTTCAGCGCAAACGTACTACAGCCGCGGCTACTGGGGGAAGGTTGGGGGGGGAGGAGCAGTACCAGCACCAACAGCAGCAACCAAAGTCAAGAGTCACTGATGAGCAACATCCATCACCAGCCTAGTGAGGAGGGCAGTTGCCAGCAGCAGCAGGACCTGGAGCAGACCCTGAACCAACAGGTGGTGGCCTACTTGGACAGCACTCTGCCACCCCAGTTTAGAAGATCCGTGGACTACTGGGCAGCCAAACTGGATATGTGGCCGGGCAACTTGCCGAGTTTGCAGTGGAGAAGCTGTCCTGCCCGGCCATTTAAGTATGGCATAAAGAGCGGGTGTTCAGTGCGGTGGGGGCCATCGTTACCCCAAGGAGAACCCGCTTGTCCACGGGAAATGTCCAGAAGGGATATTTCGTTCAAGGGGTGCAGAGCTAATGAGTACATTTATTTGACTTTTGGTCCACTGGGTGAGATACCTTGGTAACAACTGTTCTGCTACATTTGGTTGAGTTACATGTGATGAGGAATAAAAATAAAATATGTGTCCTATACCAAGTGTCGGACTGAAGTACCTAGGACCCACCAGAGGAAATAATCCTTGGGGCCCACCATCAACAATAATGAAATAATGCAAGGCCATCATAGTTTTGTAACAAAACGTACATATATTGGCGCACAGTATAAAACAAAAGGTGTATTAATCAAATAACCAATTTAACTTAATAAATAACAGTACAGGTAAAATACAAAAAAACTGGAAACTACACCCCTTAAGGAATATATCCAAGGGGGTAGTAAGTATATCGAACCCACAGGTCTTTTACACATTTTGTAGCGTTAGGCAACACAAATGAAAAATTTTAACTTTTTCTAACAATCTGTAATTTTAGCTGAGAATGTTTCATTTTTACAAGGAATCCTCAAAAACAAGCATCTCAAATATTGCTACGCAAATTCTTCCCAGTTCAGCAATACCCTATATGTGGGTGTAAACTGCTGTTTGGGTGCATGGCAGAGCGGAAAAAGGAAAGAGCGCTATTTGGCCCCTAAATTACCAGAACAGGTGAAACCTTCCGGAAGTGACCCCATCTTGTATTCAACACCCATCATGGATTTCAACTAGAGGTGTACTGCACATTTTGGGCACACAGGTGTTCTGTAGTTTTAGCATTTGACCATGAAAATGGGGGGAAAAAAACAAAGTTCCACCATTGTTTTTCAGGCTTCATTTTTACAGCGTTCGCCTTGCGGGATAATTGACAGGATAACTTTTCTATGCGGTTGGTGCAATTATATCTTTTTTTTATGTTTTATTACTTTTACACCATAGAAATTCATTTTTAAAAATTGTGGGTTGTTTTATTTTTTCAGCCTCACCGTGCATATACATGAAAGTTGTTTAATCTGGGGTCTCATACATTACAACGTACCAAATTTATAGTTTTTTTGTGTAAAATAATATTTTGATCGCTATCTTCTAATACCATACCTTTTTTTTTTTTTCCACAACAGACTTGAAGTTTTTTTGGGGGGGAGGTGAACTGACGTTTTCATTGATAACAGTTTGGCATTTATATGTCCTTTTGATCGCTTTTATTCCTTTTTATGTGCTGTGGGATGAACGAAAATCACAATTTGTGACTTTTTTTGGGGGTTTTTAGGTTTCAGTTTTAAGTTAGGTTATTATAGAGATGGGCGAATTGTTCTAACGAAGGGGAATTAATTTAAAAATTTCAGAAAACTCGGTTCGGAACGAAAGTCAATTTGGGGTACTTCGGGTGAACGAATGTTTTTTTGATTGAAAAAATGGCTGCGAGCACATGGCTTTCATGGGCAAAGAACTTGGGGAAGGGGGGCTACCGCATGACTGTGAGAGATAACCCAAATCAAGCCCGGGGCGGGATCTGTAAAGTCACCGCCCTATATAAGTCCGGGGCGCGGGAGCTATACCGCTCTCACTGTAGTTTGGGAAGGTGCTCCCGGCTGCTTAGATGGGATACAAAAAAACCCAATTTTTATACAGCTTTTTTGGTGGGGTTCTCAGCTTGTCTCGGGAATGTTCTCTTAACGTTTTTTTTGTTTTTGTAGGGTTTTGGATTTGAATCCAGTGTTGTCCAGTCAGCTGCAAAAAATTTAAAACTATCTGCCCACAGCAATTGAATATAAAAAGGGTGATCTAACCCTGTTCCTGTTTTTTTCATTTAAAGAAACAGGTTTTTACAATACAAATAACATAATTTTTGGCTGCTCAATTTTTTTGCGAAATTTACCCCAGGGGTAATTAAGGTTGTTCTGCTGCTGTGGTAAAAAAAATAAACATTTTATTTCACTGCCAAAAAATACATTTTTCCTGAACAAATTCACAAGGGAAAAGGGTTTAAATTAAAGTTTTCCTTTTGTGTTAGTAAAAAACACTCATTGTAAACGCCTAAAAACTCGTAGTTTTTGGTTGCTCAATTCTTTTGGCAGATTACATCCAGGGGTTAATTTAAGGTTGTTCTGCTGCTGTGGTAACTAAAAGAAAATTTTATTTCACCCCAAAAAAAAAATTTTTTTCCCCGCACATAGTTCAAAAGGAAGGTTAATTACAAGTTTTACTCTTTTTGTAGCAAAAAAAACAAGCCTGTAACACCTACAAAGCTTGTGTTTTTGGTTGCTAATTCTTTTGCGCAATTTCATCCAGGGGTTTAATTAAGCGTTTCTGCTGGGGTAACTAAATAAACCCTCTTTTTAACCGCCAAAAAATACTTTTTTCCCTGCATAATTCAAAAGCGAAGGGTTTTAATTCAATTTTCCTCTTGTTGTGAGCGAAAAAAACACCCCATTGAAACACCTACAAAGCTCGTATTTTTGGTTGCTCAATTCTTTTGCTAAATTTTTACACCCCAAAGGTTATTTAAGTATTGTTCTCTGCTGTGGGACTAAAAAAAAACCCTTTTTCACCGCCAAAAAAAAATTTTTTCCTGTAGCAAAATTCACAACAAAGGTTAATTACAAGTTTTCCTCTTGTTGTGTAGCGAAAAAACACCCCAATGTACAACGCAAAAAAAAAGCTCTAGTTTTGGTTCCAATTCTTTTGCGCTTTTACATCCAGGGGTTAAAAAGGTTTTCTGTGGTGGTACTAAAAGAAAATGTTTTTTCCCCCCAAAAAAAAAATTTTTTTCCTGTAAAAATTTCCCAAAAGCGAAGGTTAAACAAGTTTTTTCTTTTGTTGTGTAGCGTAAAAACACGCCATTGTAACGCGCTACAAAGTGGTATTTTTTTTGGCTGCTAAATTCTTTTGCGAAATTTACCCCAAGGGGTTTAAACTAAGTTTTTTTTCTGCAGTTGAAACCAGTAAAATAAACTTTTTTTTTTCACCCCCACGAAGAAATTCTTAGCATAATTCTACCCGAAGGTTATTTGACCCTGTTTGGGGTTTTTTATATTCGTAAAATACACAGAGTTTTTTAACAGTACATACAATTAATTTTCCTGCCCATTTGTGGAGCGCTTTTTATACCCAAGGTTACCCAAGCTTCTTATGGGTTCTTTTGGGAGTTAAATAAAGGTGGTTTTTATCTATACGTTTCTTCATCAAACAGTGTCTGTACTTTTTTAGAAGAAACGATTCAGACGAGAGTGGCAGGCTCTTCCCCGCAGGGGCAGGGGCCCAAAAAAATTTCCCGGGAGCATGCCCGGGTCCAGCACGCAAGGGGACGCCAGCAGGGGTCACCGGTGGGCACAACGCCCCATCTAGGGGCCGTGTTTTGTTCAGCAACCCAATGGTCTTGTTTGGGTTGACGGGTCATCACTTCCTCCCAAGTGAATCTGAAAACCCCCCACCCAAGATTTGGTGGGAAATCGACAAACCCTTATTGGGAGGGCCCGGGAGGGTCAGGGGCCCTCACCTGTTCTCAACCCTCCTGCCCCCATCGGGTTCCCTCACCCAGGACTAATATGGGGGTCGGGTTCAGCGCCACTATATGCAAGGATGAAAAATTTTGGGGAGGGCATCAGATTTTTTTTGGGGCACAAAAATGGGGCCCAAAATACCCTCTGCTTTTTGCAGTAGGTGGCAAGTATAAATTTTGAGAGGGGCAGGGAGGTCATTTGGGGGGGGGTCAGCCTCTGCATACCAAGACCGGCGATGAGGACAGCAGTGACGATGAAACAAATAGATGATATGTAGCACTGCACTTGGGGGGCCGGGTGAGGCAAGGGCTTTTTTATCGTCAGGAGAAGAGGGGTCGCTTGGCCCCCAGGCAGCGGGCAGCCGCAATGGGTTGTGTGGCCGTAGTCGCAGGATTCCAGTGTGGTCGGAGCCCAAACGGCCACGGGGGAAAAAACCCCTTCGCGGTCCAAGAAAGTAGCAGCAAGGGGGTCGCGAGGGACGGCGGCGAGTCATCAGTCAGACTTGGCGGTAAAAAACAGCTACTTGGGGTGTGGGAGTTCTTTGCTAAGACACCGGGGGGAGCCAATATGGGTTAGTGAATTGAAGGCGAAAGTGAAGGGGCCGGGGGTAAAGTTGGCACCCTGGCCCTGCGTAACACATCACATACCATCGGTCCGGGAAAAACTGCTAGATTGGGGTCCATCCCGCCGCCCCCAGAACGCAAGTAGGCCCGTGCCAATCATTTCACCCCAAGGTCCCCCACCTCTGCAGAAGGGAGCTGTTTCTTGGACATCATCTACCGGTCCAGATGCTCCTGCCCCCCACTCCTGGCGCCACAGTGTTCAGCGACATTTTCAAAAAGAAACAAAAAGCGCCAACCATTCAAGTGAGAAGTGACCGGCTCCCGTCCAAATTTTTTGGACTGCAGTCCCCACCCTTTCCCAAAAGGTGGACCTGCACCTTCAAGAAAAATGGCTTTGCCAGCCCAGTGGAGGTTTTCCAAACCGTAATTTCTTTTCCAAAAAGGCAGTACCAGCACTTTTAAAAAATTAGAACAGAAGGGGGCCAGCCTTGAGCTTATCGTTTTTTTCCAAGACATGGAGAGCGGACGTCGGGCTGAAACTCGGTCGGGGCCCGTACATGTCTTTTTTGGCCCACTGGGTGAATGTGTTCCTGCCCGCAACCAACGATTTACAGGAGACGCCCCTTTCTCCTCCACGTTGCAAATGCGGGTCCTGCACCAAAGCCGCCTCCCCCCTCCACCAACCCAATTACTCCCCAAATATTTTTTTCCATCATACCCTTGTAGGGACAAGGGTCACCAGTTCTACACCTGCTTGCCTCGGGAACGAAGTCACACAGGGGGGAAATGCTCCGCATCATGCGCAAAAAATGTGTGGGTTTCTCCACGCCAACTCAAACGGGAAACCCTGGGGACGGGCAATGGGGGGTAAAAGGGCCGTCTGCCCAGGGGATGGTCCCTGGCCCCCCATGGGGCTGTGTTCAGTCGGTTGTGAAAAGGTTTCCCGAAGTATCCAGATCTTTAGAAGATTCTGAAAAATGGCCCGGGAAAATGTGCTGCATTCATCCATTCCACAAAGCAAGGAAATCCTCCTCGAGTTGCAGCGGCAAACGGCCCTCCCCCCCAAAAAACTTGATTCGATGTTTTCCCCCCTTTGGGAAATTTCCCGCCCCGCACATGTTTGGACCGACTGTAGAACAGAGAAAGGCCTTAACGATTTTTTATGATCCAGGGGGACAAGTACTCCCCCGGTAACTTTGATGTCAGCCAGTGGCAGCTCATGCGTGGGACCTGCCGGGGTTTAGGCCCTTCGGGGGCCCCTTATTTGTCAGTCGCCAGAAACGGTTAATAACGTCATTCCACGCTTAATGTCCGAAACAGATGTGAAAAATCTGTCTGGGGGAGGGGGTGGAGTGGCGACTACATCTTGCGGCCAATTTCGGTGGGGATGAAAGGAGGGGGAGGAGGAGGGGGACATTGGAAAACAGAAGCATTGTTGGGGAAATAGTGGTTTTTTTTACCCCAGGTGACCAAGGGGGGAGGAGGGGAGCACTGGAGGGGGAGATGGAAAAGGGAAGATGAGGCAATGACCCGCAAAACCGGGCAGTATACAGTGGAGATGGAGGCAGGGAGCCCCTCTGAGTCCTTGTGCAGAGGCCCCAGCATCTGATTTCTGGCTAGGACAGCCGAATATCGCTCAGGCAAAGGGGTGAATTCTGGCTCTCCACCCCTATTGGACCCTCGTTCCGTCCAAAAATGGGGGCCCTTTTTCCCTATTTAGAGGGGGGAAAAACCCAAATATTAGGGGAAATCCTCCGAGTCAGTTGGGCCCTGCCTAGTGCGACACGTCCCTCTGCAGTCTACCGGGGGTTCTCAGCGCTCCCTACACTGCCCGGGCTATGGGGAAGGTGGGGGGGAGGGCATACCAGCTCCCAGCACAACCTAAGTTAAGTCACTGAAGCAATTTCCCTTTACCGCCTAGTGGGAGGGGGATTGCCGCAGCACAGGACCTGGGCAGCCCCCGAAACCCAAAAGGTGGTGGCCTCTTGGACGCACCTGCCCCCCCAGTTAAAGATCCCCTGGACTATGGGCAGCCAAATGGATATGTGGGCCGCAACTGCCCATTTGCAGTGGAGAAGCTGTCCTGCCCCGCCGTGTATGGCATCAGAGCGGGGGTTTTAGTGGGGGGGGCCCTCGTTACCCCAAGGGAACCCCTTCCACGGGGAAAAGTGGAATGACTGACCTTTGCAAGGAATCAGGCGGGGATCGGGCCGGTTTTTACACACAATGCCTTAGGCTCAACTACATCAGCCTGACCCCTACCCAAACTGGAGAAATAATCTGGGTTCAAACACCCCCTTTGCCCCTATTTTGATGCTGCCCCCGCCGATGCCCCACATCTGCTGACCCCTTTTCTCCATCTGCCCCCCCATCTTACCCGGGACTGTATTGCCACCCACCTACAACTCGTCATTGTGCAAATTTATGACCCATGCTGCTGCTGTTTTTGATGGGGCCTACATCCACACTGTGTCATTGTGCCCCTCTTGACCCCCGCTGTTGCTCCGCCCCCGTCCCTCCACTCTCTGTCATTGTGCCACTCTGTGGCCTACTCCAGTTTTTTTCCACCTCCAGAATGTCTTGTGCCACTGTCTGACCTTTTGCGCTCCACCTCACCTCTACTCCTATCATTGTGCACTCTGTGGCCTACTAATTTTTTGCCCCCTCCAAAGGGCATTGTGCCCCTTTTCTGACCCCAGCTGCTGCCCCCGTCACCCCCCCTCTCTGTCTTGTGCCACTTGTGGCCCACTTCCCTTTTTGCCACCTCCCAAAAGTCATTGTGCCCCTGCTGACCCCAGCGCTGCCACCCCCTACCCTCCCCTCTCGTCATTGTGCCACTCTGTGGGGCCCACTCCTGTTTTTTTTCCACCTCCAGAATGTCAGTGCCATGCTGACCTCATGCGCTCCACCCTCACCTCCACTCTGTCATTGTGCCACTCTGTGGGGCCCACCCAGTTTTTGCCACCCAAATGTCATTGGCCACTGTCTGACCCCATCTGCGGGCCACCGTCACCTCCACTTCTGTCATTGTGCCACTCGTGGGCCCACTCCCTTTTTGCCCCCTCAGAATGTCATTGTGCCCCTGTCTGACCTCTCTGCTGCGTGGCTGCTGCCATAAACCCCCACTGTGTTATTGTGCCACTCGTGGCCTCTCCTTTTTTTGCCCCTCCGAGTCTTGTGCCTGTTACCTCATCTGTGTGGCGCCCCTTCCCCCCTCCACACTCTGTCATGATTTGCCTCCCGAGCCCCACTGTTTTTTTTCCAGCTGTCGTGCCATGACTTTTTCAGGCTACATTCCCCCTTCAGTTTTTTGGTCAGTTTTGCCCTCTTAAGTGCCCAGGGAATTTTATAGTGAAGCGATTCTAAGAGCGGCGGCAGTCATCTGCGTGTCATACTAAAACACAACATTGTATGAAGACCAAACCAAGCTCCCTCTGCATATTTAAGCATGGCACAACGTTCTGTAGCACACTGTAGGCTCTGTGCAGCCTGGAACTAGCTGTTTTTTAACGTGATTCGTCCCAAAGTAATTTGGACCGAATTTATTTCTGTCGGGAAATTCGGCGAAGTGACCATACCGAATTTTTGAGAAATTCGCCCATCTCTAGTTATTACGCAAGCGGCAATACCAAATATGTATACCATATTTATTTTTTATTTTTGGGGCGAGTGGCATTTTTGTGTTTGTGTTTTACTTCTTATTTTTACTTTTTCACATTTGTTTGTCAGTTCCTACTGGGACATATGGGTACGTCCAATGTTGGGAAGGGGTTAAAACTGTATTACAAGAACTATAAGTTTTTAATTTTTTCCATCAACATAGCTTTATGAAGCCCTGTTTTTTGTGAGAGCAGATCTATTTTTTAAGCGCAGCATTTCATTTAACATATGATGTATTTCCAAAAACGTATAAAAATTATTTGTTTGGTGGATAAAAAAAAAAAAAATTTTGCATTTCATAGAGATTTTGTTATTATTGTGTTTACCGTGCAGTAAAAATGACAAGATATCTTCGCTCTGAAAGTCACAGATTACAGAGAGCAAATTCACATTGTCTTGTGTTTTAGTATCAAACAAATTAAAACATAAAAATTTCAAACTTTTCTTTCCATTGTCACCAATTTTTGTTGTTGCAGCTGACAACCACTGGTAACAGCAGGTAATGGAGCCAATCTATTAAAATCTAACATCATTTTTCCCATACGCTGAACACCATAGAAAAAAAATCCAAAATCTCATCTGTCCCAAAACGTTACCAATAAAAAGTACACGTCAGTCGGCAAGGAACGCATCATTACTCAGGTCCATAGGGAGATGTACAAAAGTACAAAAAAGTTATTGGTCGCATAAAATGGCGGTGCAGTACAAATTGAAGAAAGAGTAGGTGTTTGGATTTTTTACAGTTGTAAAACATAACAAAAACCCTACAGGTCTGGTTTTGCTGGAATTTGACTGACCTGCAGAATTCAGAAAACACATAATTTATACCGAAGGTTGAATGCCACCCGCAAACATGGTGCAAGTAGGTTTCTTTTCACATTTTGCCCCACTTAGATTTTTTTTTATGGCTTCCGAGTATATTCTATGTTATGATAAATGACACCATTAGAAAGAACATCTTGTCCCGCAAAATAAAAGCCCTCATGTGTTTATGTAGGTGGAAAAATAAAAAGGGCATCCATAGAGGTACTTGAAAGAAGTGTCCCAACATAAACCACAGCGCATCCATAGGAATTTATAGGGGTAATATGATTTATTTTGTTCTATGCTTGTTCTATTTCCTAAAGTTGGAGGAAATCACATTTCCCTTATAGATTCCTATGGATGCGATATGCTGGGTGGGACACTTTTTTCCAGTTTTCTGACGGACACCTGCGACCAAGGCCCCTGAACTGGACCCAAATGTAATATGATTGGGCTTAAAGGGGTAGTCTTGTTTCAGGAGATCCTTTTCGCTGGCCGTTAGTTGCTCGCTGCGGTTCAGTCCTACATGAGGAGGAGAAGGGAGTCCCTAGCGACTTCCTCCACATTCTCTTCTATGGGAGTTCTAAGTATAGCGGAGTGCACATACTCAACTATAGTCGACACTCAGATGCAAGCGAATGAGGAGGACGGAGCTAGCGCTGCCCTTGTCCTCCACATGCAGGGCCGGACTGCAGCGAGCTGCTAACGGCCAGCGAAAAGGATCTCTTGAACCAAGACTAGCCCTTTACGCCACCAAACTACAGGTCACACTGGCTCCCAAATAGCATGTAACCTCATCCCCCTTTGCTACCACCCCATCCTTTCACTTTAAATTTAAAAAAGCCCAATCCTTTTCATTTCTGACCTCTGTGCTGCAGCTTCTCATTGACTGGCTCTCATGGCTGCATGGTCTGCAGACTGGAAGGGAGAGCAGTGCTTACTAAACAAAGCCTAACACTGATTGATTGAAACTCAACCAATCAGTGTTAGTTTTATTCCCCTTAAACATTCATAGGGGAGGCGAATTTTGTGTTTCATGAGAAGGCAGGAAGTGAGAGATCCCTCTCAGCACCACCCCACTCTCCCTCCCTCCTTCTCTCTCCTTCTCTCCTCTCCCTCCTTCTCTCTCCCCTCTCCCTCCTCCTCTCTCCCCTCTCCCTCCTCCCCTCAGTTGACGATCACTCACTGTAGTCGCTATTTAGAAGTAGAGGAGACAGGAGTGAGTGATTTATGGCTCCTGCCTCCTCCACCCTTGTTCTGTTTTGTCCCGTGTTCTAACAGCCAATCAGCTATGCAGGCTGCAGCCGGCTACTCTGAAAAGGGGGGGGGGGGGGGCAGGAACGGAGAGTGATTCTCCCTCCTGCCTCCTCCAGTCTGAATACACAGCCTGCGCCCGGCCACCGGAGCACAATGCTGCTGACACTGAGCATGCAGCTACAGCTCAGTGTCAGTGAATAAATTAAAAGGTGTCACATGCGTCAGTCTCGGGGTCTCCCGGAGGATTCTCCTGTTCTCCGGTGGGCCAGTCTGACCCTGCATATACCCCTTGTCCAACCTCCCATAATCCACCTAATACCACTAGCTAAAAGAAAAGGGAAGGTGTATACAAGATAGGATTAAACTTGATCAAATGTTTCAGATGTTATTTTTGTTATCATATGTACTGGTATTTAATCGAAATAATTGCTTTCCTGTGCTGAGAACCATGTAGCTATTGTCCACCTGTACATTCTAAGCATAAGAACCATAGCCATAATATATTTTATTGGGCAGGATAATACGATTTCTTCCTAAGTAAGTGAATATGAAACAGAAATTTCAGAAGCATATCTTAAAAGGGGTTGTACTCTAGGGGATGGACACCAATATAGCTGAAAAAGCCTTTTTATAGGAAGTGAAGTTGGGCAGAACACAATCTGTAGGGTGCCTAGCTCAATGAGTATGTAACCTAAATCTATTGTTGGTATTAACTCAATTACAATTTAGTTCTGTGAAACTATATCTCAGGGACAGGTCTCTTTCTGCTACCTACCATGGGGTGAAGACCATCTGGCTACAGGAAAGACAACCTTAGTGTTATATTTAGAGGCACTAGAATTGTGGGGAAAGGTGTAAATGTCATTACCCCTTAAGATTAATTCTTCTGGGGGTACAGGGTAAGCTATGAATGGCATGGACTATGAGTACACAGAATAATGTGTGCATATCTCTCAATCCTTTTGCCCTGTGTGTTTAGTTATGGTGTTGTGCATTTTAATCAGTTTATTATCTCATTCTTCCTGCAAGTGTTAAAGTAACTCTTGTTTGAACCTGAGGGTTTCTATCTGATCATAACACCATACTACATACCATAGTATATATAAGCTATACATCTAGCTTGGTAACCATTGACTTAGAATAATATTTGATACAATGATAAATGGCAGAGGTGGTTTTCCAGGGTTTGGCGTAGTTATTGTCATCTTCTTCACTCTCACCTGTGGTCATCTTATGGCCATCCTTGTAAAAATAGCCCATTATAATGCAGAACACACATATTTCTGTGAAAAAGCAGCAATAAGAACCACAACACTCCAATCACTGTAGCCCATAGCCACTTGCTGGGTTGGGGACCAAGTAATTTATCAAACAGGTAGGGCATCTTTTCTTAAAGCAATGGAAGTGCAGCACATCAGCTACCTCAGCTGCGACTTAGGTGGTGGCTTTGGCAGGCCACTTATTTCAGCAACTCAGGAGTAATGATGAGCGAACAGTAAAATGTTCGAGTTCGAGTCGAACTTCGATCAGTAGTGGTGTTCGGTTCAAGATTCGAGTTAATTTTGATACCTATTCAGGTGAGGAGAAGCTGTAATTACCATCCATAACAGTAAACTGGATACGTGAAGCAACTTAGTGAAGAATATTTGGCTCTAAGAGTGACAGAAAAGAATTGAAAGTCTAAAATACTTCATTCCTCTCAATGGCTAACTATATACACAACGACTTTCATCTGGTACACCATGCTATTAACGGTTGGACCCCTTTGCCTTAAAACTGCCAAAATTATCGTGGCATAGATTCAACAGGTGTGGAAGCATTCTTAGAAAATATGGTCCATATTGACATGATGTGCATCACCAGTTGCACAGATTTGCGCTGCACATCATGATGCGAATCTCCCGTTCACCATCCAAAAACCCAAAAAAGAACCTCTATTGGTTGAGATTGGGCGTGGAGGCATTGAGTACAGTGACTCTTGTCATGTCCAACAACCATTCTGAGATGATTCCAGCTTTATGACATGGACTATCCTGCGAAGAGCCATCAGTGTTGGTAACATTGTGGTCATAAGGATGGACTGTCAGAACAAACTCGTAGAGCTGTGGCGTTGCACGATGCTCAATTTGGTTACCAAGGGGCCCAAAGGTGCCATGAAAATTTCCCCCCATGACACCACCACCACCAGCCTGAACTTTGATACAAGGCAGGTGGATCCATGCTTTCATGTTTTGACGCAATTCTGACCTATCATCCGAATTTCGTCAGCAGAATCGAGACTCATCAGACCAGGCAACGTTTTTCCATCTTCTACTCTCACATATTAGAGCTTGTAGGCAAATTGGAGCCAGTTTCTGTCTTAGCTAAAAGGAGTGGCACCGGTGTGTCTTCTGCTGCTGTAGCCCTTTGCCTCAATGTCGCCGTACTGTGGGTTCAGAGAGAAAATTTCTTCTCTGACGCTACCTTGGTTATAACGGTGGCTATTTGAGTCACTGTGTCTTCTATCAGTTCGAACCAGTCTGCCATTTCTTTGACCTTGGCATCAACAGGAGCATTTCCGCCCAAGGACTGCTGCTCAATGGAGTTTTTCTTTTTCGGACATTCTCTGTAACCTGAGTGGTTGTGCGTTAAAATCCAGGAATCGCAGTTTCTGAAATACTCAGACCAGCCCTTCTGGCTCCTAACAACATGCCACGTTCAAAGGCATCTCAAATCACCTTTATCCCCATGTGATGCTCGATTTAACTGCGGAATTTGTCTCGACCATGTCTAATACTGCCCTAAATGCACTAGTTCGCCATGTGATTGGCTGATTAGAAATTAAGTGTTAACAAGAGCAGCTGGACAGGTGTACCAATAAAGTGGCCGGTGAGTGTATATGACAATATGCCACTGATATTTCGCATTATGTGGGGCTTTAAAACTTCAAAATTTACTTTTTTGGGGTTTTAGTAAGTTTTAGCCGAGAGAACTGCAATTTTCTGTTCACAATAACAAAACGGTATATTTGAAGGGATTTTAATCCAAAAAATGCCAAAATGAACTTTTCTCAACTTAGAATAATTTTCACCAGCCAACCACTATTTAAAATATATTTATTTGTATAGAAGAATTGGAGACAGTGTGTTATACAATTACTGTACACCCAAAACGCAAAAAAATTAAATTTTTTTCCCCAGTTAAATTTTTCTAACCAAACCCTATTTTAGGCGATTCCCTTCTTCCCCATGTCAAGGATACCCGCAAGTTGGATTTTGCATGGTGCCCCAGATTGATATTTTGAATTTTTTATTTTTCCATTTTCTTACCTTGCACCGCAGTTGTCTCCCTTTTCCCCCCGTTTTAACTTTGGTCTTGTAGCCTATAACAGCTTTGTGCAGGTCTTATCTTTTCCCTGAAAACCTTAGAAAGCTCTTTGGGGCTTCCCATATTGTAGAGGTTAGAATCCGACTGATAAATTGAGTCTCTGGACAGGAGTCTTTTATAAAGGTGACTATTTAAGACAGCTATCTTTAATGCAAGTAACAAGTTAATTAGGAGCATCTAACTGGTCTCGAGGAGCCAGAATTCTTAATGGGTGGTAGGGGATCAAATACTTATTTCTCTAAGCAAAATGCAAATAAATTTATATAATTTATACAATGTGATTTTCTTGATTTTATCTTGGATATTCTATCTCTCAATGTTAAAATTAACCTACCCTTAAAATTATAGACTGTTCATGTCTTTGTCAGTGGGCAAACTTACAAAATCAGCAAGGGATCAAATAATTATTTCCTTCACTGTATAGTTTTAAGCATGCCCTAAAATACATCTCCTTAAGGAGGCTTACCAAAATCCCTAATTCCAATTCCCCTCCTTCAGTTACCCACATTCTTGGAAATCTATGCACTCAGACTAATATGCACTTATTGGTATATAAATGAAATGTCTGAGTTGCAGGTTCATTTACTTTTTTGTGTACTACAACATATTAATGGAAGATGGCTGAACCATTGTCTAAACTAAGCACTTCTCATCTTTTGTTTCACCCTTATTCCCACAAAAATTGTAAGCACCTATGAGTTAAGTCCTCACACCTCGGCCCCATAGACATGCATTGTCAGTGGTGCGTATTCGCTGCTAACAATTGACATGTCAATTCTCCCCCAGCTTGTATAATACGATCGTATTGTACGCGCGGGGGAACGTCGCATAATCCATAGCTCTCTATGTGAGCTATGAATTACCGTAATTGCGGCGAAATACACATGCAATTATGCTTACAAATAAGCCGTGTGAACATACCCTAAAGCTTGTATAACAGTGTAAATTTGGTGTGCCCTCAAAACAACTCACACACACAGCCATCAATGTCTGTGTGTGTGAAAATTTTCCCTCCACAGTATCCTGTGACTTATTACCATCGCTGAATGTACAACATGGCACATCATGGTAAAGAACTCTCTGCAGATCTGAACAAAAGAATTGTGGATCTACATATGGATGGTTTAAGCTATAAGAAGCACCCAATACCTTGAAACTGAGCTGTAGCATGGCAGACAAGATCATACAGTGATTTAACAAGACAGGTTCCTCTCAGAAAAGGCTTTGCCATGGTTGATCTAAGAAGTTGAGTGCACATGTTCAGCATCATATCTAGAAATCGTTTTTTCAAAATAGACAAATGAATGCTACTAGCATTGCTGCAGAGATAATGGTAGAAGAGAGATCCAGCGACACGGCACTCGTATTCAGGTAGAAAAAGGGTTCCAGCGTTTATTAAGGATTAAAAGGTACAAATGTATATCAAATAGGTCGCATCTGGCCGACGCGTTTCAGAGCCGAGGCTCCTTAATCATGGCACTAGGTTACAATGAAAATCACAACTAATATAGCCCAACCCTCTATCACATGACACCATGTCAGATGGTCGGGCTGGCAAGTACGTACTAGAGCTAAAAAACTTTAATCATAGTTAAAACCAACATAGCGATCTGTTTGATAATATACTAATACTGGGTTATGAGGTCATATCTTTTATTCAAACCATGCGGGCACCTGGTACCAAGTTTAAATATCCACCACGCTTCGCGTGCTAACAGTTTTTTCCTAAAGTCTCCACCTCTCCTTGGTTTTTTTTAACTCTTTTGATTCCCTGGACTACAAGATCTGAGGTGTCTCCAGAGTTCACTTCTTGAAAGTGTTTGGATGCCATAGATACTCCAATGTTAAAAGTTTTTTTGGCATCTGTTATGTGCCTACGGATACGTGTTTTCAATGTGCACGATGTACATCCCACATATTGTTTGCAACATGTCCTGCATGTAATTAAATATACAACCCATCGTGTATTACAGTTGATGTATGACTGTATTTTATAGTCTGTCTTTTGTGATGTGGAATGAAAATCCTGAGAAATCAGGACATGATTGCAAGTAAGGATTAAGTAGTCTCGGCTCTGAAACGCGTCGGCCAGATG
The DNA here is from genome assembly GCA_025379985.1 of Phyllomedusa bahiana. Lineage (NCBI taxonomy): Eukaryota > Metazoa > Chordata > Amphibia > Anura > Hylidae > Phyllomedusa > Phyllomedusa bahiana. Next base: position 15,863 of record JAODAL010040016.1, read on the forward strand.
CGACCTATTTGATATACATTTGTACCTTTTAATCCTTAATAAACGCTAGAACCCTTTTATTACATGAATAAGAGTGCCATGTTGCTGGATCTCTCTTCTACCATTATCTCTGGACTTTCTTTGACTGGGAGCTTTCAGTCAGTCCAGGCGTTGGCTACTCGCACAGAAACACCAGGTGAGCTGACCAAACCATTCACTTTGTTCGACAGCATTGCTGCAGAGGTTAAAGGGATTGGAGGTCAGCCTGTCAGTGCTTAGACCATTAAATTGGTCTTCATGTCTCAAAATGAAGCCTCTTCAAAAGATGATGCACAAGAAAGCCTACAAACAGTTTGCTGAAGACATATAGACTAAGGGCATGCATAACTGGAACTATATCCTGTAGTCTGATTAGACCAAGATAAACTTATTTGGTTCAGATGGTGTCAAGCATGTTTGGTTGCAACCAAGTGAGGAGTAAAAAGACAAATGTGTTTTGCCTACAGTCAAGCATGGTGGTGGGAGTGTCATAGTTTGAGACTGTATGAGTGCTCATGGCTGTGGGGAGTTATAGTTCATTGAGGTAACCAACATGTACTGTGACATACTGAAGCAGATCATGATCCCCTCCCTTCGGAAACTGGGCTGCAGGGCAGTATTCCAACATGATAATGACCTCAAACACACCTCCAACGCGACTACTGCTTTGCAAAAGAAAATGAGGGTACAGGTGTTGGACTGGACAAGCATGTCTCCAGACCTAAACCCTATTGAGCATCTGTGGGGCATCCTCTAATGGAAGGTGGAGGAACACAAGTTCTCTAACATCCACCAGCTCTGTGATGTCATCACGGAGAAATGGAAGAGCATTCCAGTGGCAGCCTGTGAAGCTCTAGTGAACTCCATGCCCAAGATAGTTAAAGCAGCGCTGGAAAATAATGGTGGCCACACAAAATATTGACACTTTGGGCACAATTTGTCCATTTTCACTTAGAGGTGTACTCACTTTTGTTGCCAGTGGTATAGACTGGATGGCTGTGTGTTATTTTTGAGGCATACCAAATTTACACCATTATACAAGCTGTACACTGACTACTTTACATAATATCAGTGTCATAATTTCCATGTTGTCCCATGAAAAAGATATAATACAATAGTTACAAAAACTTGAGGGGTGTAAGACATTTTTTTAAAGTTGTAAAACCCCATTTGAAGAAGAACACATCATGCTTCCTATCCCCCTTACAAAGAGGAATACTTTGCACTCTTATTACCAACAAATTTACAGTATTGCAGTGTGAACAAAGGAAGAAATGCCATCTAATTCAATAAGATTCATGATGATTCAGTATGTTTTATATTTTACAGTAAGCATAGACTGTAACATTTTGTAAGGCATTGCTCTTACATTTTTTACATAGTTCATGATTTCAAGAAATAAATAATGGATAAAACATTAATTTACTTTTGATTCAACCATTTATTGGTACCACCAATAAATAACTGCATGCATTTACTTCTTTAGTCGGTGTACTGAGACTATAGCCAGCATTAAAATGATCTTTGTAGGATCCAGACAGAAAAAACTGGAAATTTTCCAACATCCAAGATGTTCTTAGTCTCACAGTTTGTACGCAGAGTATATCATCCAAATTAGATACCACAGCACCATACTGATTGTAAAGATGATGCAAGACCTTTTATCATTTATGTGGCCATAAAAGAAGAGTAGATGCCAAAAGATACCCATTGAGAGTGCTGCAGTGACATCAAACAGAATAAATAAGAGGGGAAATTCTTTCATCTGCATGAAAATATATCCTGATCCAAATAGAACATATGATTAATAATGTGTGCATCAAATTGTCTTCAATATGTTTTGGCAAAAAAGACACTGGTTAGCCATCAAACAAAAACTACATTTTTTTTAGGTTTTACTTTGCTGGTACTTTGAAGCATGTACATATTAAGAACAGGTTCGGGAAGACAGATAGGTGAAGGTAGGCGACCACGTGGTGTGCCACGTCATCTGGGAAGAAAAGGAGGAGCAAGTAGGTATGGAGTGGGCTGAACTTTTCAGGGGGCGTGCTATATGTCTTATTTGCCTAGGACAGCAAAATACTTTGTCCCAGTCCTGATTAAGAATAAAGTATATATAATGTTTGTAGAGCACATCCATTTCAGACATATTGGGCAACATGTATGAACAAGGCTGCTCCAGAATTCTGGCCTCAAAAAGCTGTAGTAGACCAGTTCTATTGAGTATTGATGTATGAACAGGCGTACTCCAAACTTTGGCGTGATAAGTGCCTCGGTCCGCGCCAAAGACACTTTTTAGTGCCTCAAAGTTAAGGGGCGTTCCGGGGGCGTGTTGCACCATATTAGTAGAAGTAGACATATTGATGATTCTTTGATGCCAAAACTTTGGCACAGAACAGTTATAACAGCCAGACCAAGTTAAAGGTGGTCTGCCTGAGTTGTCATATTGGCAACACTTTTACAGATTCATGTGCATGAAAAAAGTACACAGTAATTGATAAATGTACGATTTAGGGCATGCAACTGCCCCTATCACCTGAAGGAAGTTGCATAAAGCCATGGATGTATTGCTCCTGTAACTTCCATTTGGATGAATCACAGTATTGCCTGTAACAAATCCACTATGTGTAAAGATGCTATTATTGTATGAGAATTTTTGTTTATTTATTTTTTGCTCCTGAAAGAGAGGTTGCAGCACAGCCATACAGCAGTGGGGGAAAGTTTAAAAACTGAGTATTTTGCATGCGAAAGTGTGAACGAGTCTGCAAGTGTGTTTTCCTTATAAGTGTGTTTTTTTTTTAAGTGTGTAGACTTAAGATTGAGAGACTTTAGATTTGGGGAGTTAAGAGGGGACAGTATTGTAATGCTTATTATAATAATTTATTACATAAAATCTTTTTTGTAACCATCTCCTGTGTTCATGTTTGACCAATGTTGTCCAGTGAACAATCTGTGCAATGGATGGCCATCCTTGAGCAAACACGTTCGAGAGGGACATTACTGTCTGTGCAAGATTGTGTGCACACTGACCCACATTTAGTAGCCCGTATCCGGATCTAAATGTGTAAGTGCATAACTGAGATCATTGCCAACTTGGAAGCAAGTTTGCTGCCCCGCTGAGAACTCACTCGCAGTGTACATGCTGGGGAGGGTGGGCAGCATGGAGGTGCGAGGGAACATGAGGCAGGCTTAGTATGGGTAAACAGTTTAGAAATGAAGGGTAGATAGAGAAGTGTCAGGGAGTGGCTAGTCCTGAACTGGCACACCCCAACAATTTTGCAAGATTGGCAGATGAGAGGGATATCAGGTCAGAAGTAGCATTGACTTGCAGCAAGACACTACCCCTGTCTTGGACTCCGTAAGATGGGGAATAGGAGTGCAGGTCGTGGCTAGACAGGTTCTAGTAGTTGGGGACTCTCATTATTAGGGGTACAGACCAGGGCAATCTGCCATAAAGGACCGGGAGCGTCGAACAGGTAGGTTGTTTACCTGGGGCCCGGGAAGTCGACATATGCGGATTGGATTGACAGATTGCTGGGTGGGGCTGGTGAGACATTCGGTCTGTCATGTGCAATTGGAACCAATGACAAAATTAGAGTAGGTGGAGTAGTGTCCTTAAATGATTTCAGGGACTTTAGGCAAAAAAGCCTCAATAGAGTAGGACCTCCAAGGTATTATTTTCAGAAATATTACCTGTTACACAGGCGACACGCCAGTCCAGGCAAGTTGGGAGATTAGAGAGTTGAATAAGTGGCTCAAAAATTGGTGTGGAAAGAGGGATTTGGGTTTTGGAGACTGGGCTGACTTCTGTCTTAGGCTACAGGACTGTCTATGCTAGGGACGGGCGGCACCTTAAATGGGGAGGTGTGCAGCTGTATTGGGGGGACAAATATGGCAGGAGTTGGATGAATATTTTAAACTAGTGGACTGGGGGGTGCGGTAATACACATTTAGCATGAAAGATAGTGGGAGATAGAAGAGATCTGGGAATTAGGAATAAAACAGGGTGGTGTGCCGAGGGAGGAGGGTGTAGCAATAGTTATAAAGATCAGGAGAACAGGAATAAAAAACTGAAAAATCTCTAAATTGATGCTGACCAATGCCACAGAGTCTGACCAACAAAATAAATGAGGACATGGCTGGACTAGTAGCGGTACGACCTGGGCGGTTAAACTTACATGGTTACAGTCTTGTTTTGAAGGGATCGTAAAGACCAGAGGGGGGAGGTGTCTGTCTCTATGTAAAATCCTGTCTGAAGCCAACACTGCCGGGAATGATATTGGCTACAGGTAATTGAACATGGTGGAATCATTATTAGGTAAATTATACATGGAGTAATCAATACAATATAATACTAATAGGGGTCTGCTATTGGCCCCCAAATATAAAAGGAACCCATGGAAGATGTACTCTCAGGGAATAGATGAGCGCAGCTAATAAGAATGAGGTTATTATTATGGGTGACTTTAACTATCCTGACATCAACTTGGGAATCATGAAACATGTAGCTCTCATAAAGTAACAGGGTTTGTCAATAATTAATGTTAAATTACATTCTGTAATGGTGCGAAGAAAACAGACCAGAGAGAACGGCCCTTCTAGACTTAATATTGACTAATAGACCTGGACAGAGTTAACAAGGTCAGGTGGAGGGGCACACTAGGACAATAGTGACCATAATATAATAATTTCTGTGTTTATCCTTCAATAGAGTTTTTTGTCAAGAGCCACAAAAACTGAAGTTTAGGAAGGCTAATTTATCTGCCTTTCAGGAGGCCATAAACAGTATTGACTGGGACATGTGTTTAAATATGCGCAGAACAAATAATAAATGATGAATATTTTAAAAACATCCAATGGCTACCACTGTGGAGAGGTACATACGTATGGTAATTAAAATAATTAGAGAAACAGGAAAAACAATGTGGATCAAACAGGGATGTAAAAGAGGCAATAAAAAACAAAAGAAAGCGTTTCACCTACTAAAACTAGGAGGGCAGTGAAGAGGCACTAAGAAGCTTTAGGGAAAAAATAAAAAGTGTGTATAAATAAAGATAAAGGAAGCAAAGAAAAAAAAACTTTGGAGATGAAAGACATTCGCTATAGAAAGTAAAAACTAAACTCCAAAATATTTTTAACATATAAATAGTAAAAAGATTAAACAGAAAATTGTTGGGCCCTTTGAAATTACTGAGGGAGAGACAGTTTGAAGAGGCGATGAGAAAAAGCAAACCTATTTACTTTTTTCTCACTGTATTTACAAGGAGGAGGACCTTCCTGTTGAGAGAGTGATGAGTTTTACATCCAACTTAATAGTTTCTTGTCTAACCAGGAAGAAGTGCAGGACTCCATCTTATGATGATTAAAAATAGTACAAATACCCAGGTCCAGATGACTTACACCCACGTGTCCTAGGTAGTTAACGCTGTGTCATAGTTAGGCCCCTATTCTTAATATTTATGGAACTTGTATAATAACGGGTATGTTTCCCTCACACATCATGGGCATACCCCCCAAAATGTGGTGCCCAATACATCAAAAAGCGGTCAAACAGTGATCAGAAGTAATATAGGCCATGTAGTTTACTGACTCTTTGATGAGCGTAATGTTTGCAAGTGTTTCTATCAAGAGATGCTATCCTGGAGTATTCACTCGAAAATAAATGTATAAACACCGGTCCGCAGCTGGTGTCGTATGAAAGGATCGGTCCTGTCAGACTAATCTCATCGCAGATTCATATGAGGAAGTCAGTGCTAGACTCGGATCGGGGGAGAGGCATTTGGATGTTCATATATTCTAGATTTTCTAATAGCATTTGAATACCCGTCTGGATGGCACCACATAAAAATCGGTTGGCTGTAAATAAAATTTGAGAATGCTTGACTGGGGGAAAATGTGTGCAAGTGGGCTAGAAAACTTGGCTCATGATAGAAACATCAGGTAGTAATTAACGCGCTACGCCATACTCAGACTGGATTTGCTGTTACTATGTGCGGGTACCACAGGGTCAGTGAATTGGGCTATCCTCTTTCAACGACTTTTCAAATAGTGATCATTACATACAATGTTACACATGTAGAATATCGATCGCTTTGCAGAGATACTACAGCTCTGTATAGTAATCAACACAATAGAGGATTATTGTGTTATTACTAAGGGATCTGGGCATAAGTTGGAGGCTTGGGCAGGGAAATGGCAGATGTGGTTTAATACAGATAATGCTAAGGTTATGAAAATCTGGGAGGAAAAATCCCATTACATGACCTTACATGTTAAATGGAAAATGCCTGGGTAAAGTGACATGTGAGAAGACTTCGGACGAATCTGGTGGACCTGAGTAAACTTAGTTTGTAGCAGCCAGTGTCACAGACAGCAGCCTGCCAAGGCAAATAGGATAATGGGGTGCATTTAAAGGGGTACTGAGGCAACATGTTGAGAACATCATTCTCCAATGATTACAAGTCACTGGTTATGACCAACACATGGAATATGGTGTCACAGTATTTGGGCACCAGTGGCACAGGAAAGACATTGTAGGTAAAAGGCGGCCTCAACAAATAATAAATGGACTGGTGGACTACAATACCCAGAATGGATTAGCAAGATTAGGGTTATTTAGATTAGAGAAAAGGACGGCTTTGGGTGGGGACATAAATAAATATGCGTTTTATTACATCAAAAGGTCAATATAGAGATCGCTCCCAAGATATTAATTTATACCCAAGGCTGTATCTAGCCACCAAGAGGGGCATCCTGTCCACGTCTTGAGGAACGAAAAGTTTCTACTTAAACATAGAAGGATTCTTTTACTGTAGCAGCAGTGAGGAATGTGATTCTCTGCCTGAGCGACTTGTCATGGTTAATTCAATAACAGTGTTCAAAAAGGTTGAATGCATAAATTTCTGGAGCGTTAATAATATAAAAATGTAATAGTGTTCTAGTTTCTGGTGAAGTGGAGGTCATGCATCAGGGATTTTCGATTGCCAGATTGGAGTCGGGAAGGCAATTTTTTCCTAAAATGAGGACATTTCGGCTTCTACCACATTGGGGTTTTTTGCCTTCCTCGGATCAACCCCTTAGCACAACAGCTGAACGGGAGGGACGTCTTGTCTTTTTCGCCTTTAAAAAACTATGAAACAAAAAATTTAAACTGACACCAGAAATATCTTGGAACATTTAGTGAGTGTAGAGGGTTCAGTATAGTCAAATTGTTCTTTGAATGAGTGTGGCAAAATGTAGCACTCAAAATGTGTGTGTGTACCAATGTCATGTAAATTTAATGGGGGGATGAAAAAACTTTTCACTGATCAAGTGTTACAACTCGCTAAAAACACTGACTAAATTTTGTGTCAGTACGATGCCTATTTTTTAACAAAGTCATATCAGCCCGGGGCCCCCTTTGGGGCCTACTAGAGTGAATATGATTGAAAGTCCATCTTCCAGAAGGTCCATTCATACAAAACCTGTGCACATCTGCTTTTCATTGTACCATTAACAAGGTCAAATTGACAATTGATGAATGAACCCAAGATAAATAGATTCTGGTGGAAATTTATGGTTCCAAGACTGGTCCCAATAGCATACCTTTCAACCCCCCCCCCCATTATCATCTCCCCCGATCATTTACTAATACCTTTTCCCTAATGTCTGCAGTTACTAAGATGGGCAAATTTTTTCTAAAGAATAACTTCTTTTAGAAACAGGAAAAACTTTCTTCTGAACGAATCGAAGTTTGGGGGGCATCGCGGAACGAACTGCTTTTGATTGAAAAAGGCTTAGCCCAAAGGCGTTACATGGGGGAAAAAACTCTGGAGGAAAAAAAGGCATACCTACATGACTGTGCAGAGATGAAGCCCAAACAAGACGGCGGGATTCTGGACTTTACCGCACTATATAAGTCCGGGCGGACCCGGGAGCTCATACCGCTCTCTTGTACTGAGTGGGAAATCTGCCGCAGCTGCTTTGAAGTTAAAAGGGAAATCATTTTTTTTACAGCGATTTTTGGGGGGGGGTCACAGTTTTCTCAGAGACTCTTTTCTTTCATTTTAAAATTTGAAATTTTTTGGGGTATTGGAACTGAAATCCATCTGCGACCAAAGCAGCTGCATATACATTTAATGCTATCTGCCACCAAAATTGAATATCCCAAAGGGGTTATTAAGCCGTTCCCGTTGTATCATTTTAAAAAAACCATTTTTTCAATCCAATCACTTAATTTTGGTTGTCATTCTTTTGCGCAAATTTTCATCCAGGGGTTAATTAAGCGTTTTTCTGCTGTTGTGGTACTAAAAAAAAATTTTTTTTTTCACCGCCAAAGAAGCAAATTTGCCTGTAGCTTTTCATAACCAAAGGGTTTAAATTAAAAGTTTTTTGTTGTTGTGTCCCGTAAAATAACCCATTTTAAACACCACAAAGCTGGAAATTTTTTGGGCCATTTCTTTGGCAATTTAACCCAGGGGTTAAAAAAATTTTCTGGTTAAACATAAAAGAAACTTTTTTTTCCCGCCAAAAAAAGAAATTTTTCCCTGTAGCATAATTCATAACAAAGATTTTTTACAATTTTTTTTTTTTTGGGGTTACCGTAAAATACACGCCTTTAAACGCTCAAAGCGGTAATTTTTGGTTCTCATTTCTTTTGCGCAATTTACATCCGGGGGTTTAATTTAAGCTTGTTTGCTTTTGGGGTTTTACAAAAAGAAACTTCTTTTTCCCACCAAAAACCAAATTTTTGCCGCAGCAAAATTTCATAACCGAAGCAAAATTAACCCTGTTTGTGCTTTTTTTCTAAAAATCACAGTTTTTTTAAACGGAAAAAAATAAATTTTTTCCGCCTTTGGGGAAGAATTTAACCAAGGGTTCCCCAAGCGTTACTGGGTTCATTGGATTCAAATACAGGGTGGTATTTATATATACAAAATCATCATCAAACAGTGTTAAAAAAATTTAGAACAAACTTTTGTCAACGAGAGGGGCAGACTTTTCCCCTGCGAGGGGCAGTGGCACAAACATTCCTGGAGCAGGCCCGGGTCACAGCACAGCAAGGGGACTCGCAGCAGGGGTCATCGGTGGGGGCCCACAACTGCCGCTGTCACTAGGGCCCCTAGTTGACCCGCAACCAAGGTTCTTGATTGGGTTTCTAACATCCCCTTTCCCCCGATGACATCTGACAAACCCCCGCCAAGAGTTGGTTTGGTCGTCAACACAACCCTTGTTTGGATGGCCCGGGAGCGGGTAGCGGCCCTCACCGTCCTCACCCGCCCCTTTTCCCCTCCGGGGTTTCCCTCACCAGAACTACTATTGGTCTGGGCTCAGCGCCACATATAACGAGGATGAAAATTTGAGGAGGGCAGCAGCACTATTTGGCAGCGAAAAAATGGGGCCCAATATCCCCTGCTTCTTGCGTGGCGGCAAAAAGTTAGAGTGGAGAGGGGAATGGAGGTCTGTTGGGGGTCAGCCTCTGCATCCCAAGCCCGTGATAAGGCAGCATACGATGAAAAACACAATCGATGATGAGTAGCCGACCGCATTGGGGAGCCGGGTGAAGCAAAGGGGTTCATCATCTCAGGAGAAAGGGTCAGCTTGCGTCTCAGGCACGGCGCGCCAGCAAGTGGTTGTGTGGCCGTGAGTCAAGGGTAGCGCAGTGTGAGGTCGGGAGAAGCAGCCACGGGGGAGAAAAAACCCTTCGCGGGCCCCAAAAAAGTAGCGGCACAGGGGCTCGCGAGGCAGCGGTGGTAGTAGTCATAGTGCGGAGCGTTGGCAGTAAAATCACTCTCGGGGGGTTGTGGCAGTTCTTGCTAAGACACCGGAGGAGCCAAATATGGGGATATGTAAATCTGTGGGCGAAGTGAACGTGGCCAGGATCTAAAATTTTCACCCCGGCCCGCACAAAACATGCAGCTCACCCCTGGTGGCCCGGGAAAACGTGGCTCAGATGTGGTGGTCCATCCTGCTCCTGCCAGAAGAAACCGCAGCAGCAGCGGCCAGTGGCAGCATGACATTGCTGCCAGTCAAGGCTCCACCACCATCTGAGACGGAGCTCTGTTTTCACTTTGAACATCTCTCCTGGTCAGATGCTCTGCTCCTCGCTACTCATGGCCGCCAGCAGTCGTTCTGCGAGGCATTGCGAAAGATGGCAAAAGTATGCGTCCAACCATCTTAAGGTGCAGAAGAAAGAAGCTGACCATGCTCCTGTCCAAGTTGTTGGGTACTGCAGTCCTCTCCCTTCTCCAATTGGTGGACTCTGCACCGTTCAGAGAATAATGGGCCTGTGCCGAGCCGAGATGGAGAGTTCCAAAGCCGTATTTATTTTCCAAAAAAGGGCGTACCAGCACTTCACAAAATTATTGTAGAACAGGAAGGTGGCCCAGGTCCTTGAGGCTTATCGGCTTATTCCAAGTTTGCACGGCAGCCGCGGACTGTCTGGAGCTGTAACTCACGGTTCAGGGGAGTACATGTCTTTACGGCCACTCGGTGAATGTGCTTCCTGTTAGGCACACCAACAAACTTGACAGGAGATACGCACGCTTTCTCACTCCACATGAGACAGATGACGGCTCCTGCGCCAATGTCGCCTCCTCCTATCCTCCACCACCTTCATCTAAGCCTTCACAAGTACTGATACCCATCATACCACATGTGTTGGGCACAGCGGTGTCACGAAGTTCTAAACCTGGCGTGAATCGGCGAATGTAGTCACACAGGGGAGGACCTGCTCCGCATCCTGCAAGCAAAGAAAATCGAATGTGTGGCTTTCTCCGAACCAACTGGCAAATCGGAAACCATGGTGACGCAAATGGGAGTAAATTGGTGTCGCGCTGCACTGAGGAGGAATGGTCCTGCAGCCTGCCATGGCGCAGTTGTTCATATGGTGTGAAAAGGTTCCTGAAGTCTTCCACCGATCTTAGAAGATTATGAAATTGGCCAGGAAACTGTGCATGCACTTCATCCACTTCCTACACTAGAGCCAGGTACATCCCTCCTCGAGTTTGCAGCAGCAGAACAGCCTCCCCAACACACTCTGATATGCGTATTTCCAACCCGTTGGGAAATTCAGCCTGCACATGGTTGGACCGACTGTATGAACTGAGAAAGGCAGTAACAATTTTTTGATGATCCAGGCGGACTGAGTACTCCCCTGATGTAACTTTGATGTCAGCCCGTGGCTGCTCATTGTGACACCTGCCGTTAGTTGAGGCCATTCGAAGGGGAGGCAACGTTATGTTGTCAGTCGCCAGGAAACTCCGGATGAATAAACGTCATTCCACAGCTACATGACTAGGAACAGATGCTATTGAACAATCTGTCTGGGAGGGAACTGGAGACGTTGTACGACTACATCTCGCGGCCACAGGAGTCCGGTGAGGATGAACTGGGGAGGAGCGAGACATTAGGGCAGGAGCAGAAGCATTGTCTGGTGAAATGAGTGGGGATTTTCTACCCAGGTTGACAAGAGGGAGGAGCAGGAAGCAGCTGGAGTAGGATTGGATGATGAGGAAGAGCGGCTGATGACCTGCAAGCACCGTGTCCAGTATTACAGTGGAGATGGAGGCACGGGAGCCCTCGGAATCACTTCTGCAGCTGGCCCTGGCAGCAAGCTAATTTGCATGGCTACTGACAGCCGAATAGTCACCTTCCGGCAGCGGGATGATTTTCTGGCTCTCACCCTATTGGACCCTCGCCTACCGGTCCAAAATGGGAGCCTTTTTACCAGCTGATGGAGAAGGAGGACAAATCAAATACTATAGGGAAAATCCTCCGTAGTCCAGGTTGGCCGCTGCCTATGTGCCGGGGGTATTCCTCCTCTGGACAGGTCTTGAACGGGGGGTTCTTTCAGCGCTCACGTAATACTTGCCGCGGCTGCTGGGGTGAAGGTGGGGGGGGGGGTTTAGAAGCAGTAAGTCCACAGTCTCCAACTTTAGCAGCAACCTAAAGTCTGGTGGCACTGATGAGCAGCTTACTTCACCCGCCCCTAGTGATGAGGGAGTTGCCAGCTGCTGCAGGACCTGGAGCAGACCCTGAACCAAACAGGTGGTGGGCCTACTTGGTCCCCAAGCAATCTGCCACCCCAGTTAGAAGATCCGCTGGACGACCTGGCAGCAAACGGGATGTGTGGCCGCAACTTCGAGTTTGCTGTGGAGAGAACAGTGCTGTCCTGTCCGGGACCAGTTGTTGTGGCATCAGAGCGGGTGTTGACAGTGCGGCAGGGGCCATCGTTACCCCAAGGATGAACCACTTGTCCACGGGAAAGTGGAACGGACCTGACCTTTGTCACATGTTGAATCAGGTGTGGAATCGGCACAGGATTTCCTCACAACAAGGCCTTAGGCGTCAGTTTACATTCAGCCATGACGCTCACACAAACCCTGCTTGAGAAAAGAGTCTGGGTTTTTTAAACTTACCTGCCTCAGCATATTCTGATGCCGCCACCGCACTGATGTCACACATCTGCTGATGTTTCTCCATCTGCCGACCGCCATCTTTTACCTGGGACTTGTTATAATGCCACCCTCCTCCACAGTCGTCATGTGACACTCTCTGACTCTCTTGGCTGCTTGCTGCCGGTCTCATCCACTCTGTGTCATTGTGCCATCTCTGTGGCCTACTTCTGGGTTGGCCACCTCCTAGAATTTGTCATTGTGCCACACTGATGACCTCATGCTGCTGCTGTGGCTGTCTGCCATGTTCCTCCACATTGAGTCATTGTGCCACCTCTGTGGCCTATTCCCGGTTTTTGCCACCTCCAAGCAATGTCATTGTTGCACTCTCTGACCTACCAAGCTGCTGCTGCCGTTTAATCCACTCTCTGTCATTTTGCCACTCTGTGGCCTACTCATGTTTTTGCCACCTCCAGAATTTCATTTTGCCACTGTCTGACCTCATGCTGCTGCTGCCGTGACCTCCACTCTCTGTCATTGTGCCACTCTGTGGCCTACTACTCTTTAGCCACCTCCAGAATGTCATTTTGCCACTGCCTGACCTCATGCTGCTGCTGTGGCTGCTGCCGTGACCTCCACACTCTGTCATTGTGCCACTCTCTGACCTCTGCTGCTGCTGTGGCTGCTAGCCGTGACCTCCACACTCTGTCATTGTGCCACTGTCTGACTGCATGCTGCTGCTGCCGTCACCTCCACACTGTGTCATTGTGCCACTCTGTGGCCTACTACTGTTTTTGCCACCTCCATAATGTCATTGTGCCACTGTCTGACCTCATGCTGCTGCTGTGGCTGCTGCCGTGCCCTCCACACTGTGTCATTGTGCCACTGTCTGACCTCATGCTGATGCTGCCGGGACTTCCTGTCTGTGTCATTGTGCCACTCTGTGTCCTACTACTGTTTTGCCACCTCCAGAATGTCATTGTGCCACTGCCTGACCTCATGCTGCTGCTTTGGCTGCTGCCGTGACCTCCACACTCTGTCATGGTGCCACTGTCTGACCTCATGCTGCTGATGTGGCTGCTGCCGTGACCTCCACACTGTGTCATTGTGCCACTCTGTGGCCTACTCCTGTTTTTGCCACCTCCAGAATGTCATTGTGCCACTGTCTGACCTCATGCTGCTGCCACCGTCACCTCCACACTGTGTCATTGTGCCACTCTGTGGCCTACTCCTGTTTTTGCCACCTCCAGAATGTCATTGTGCCACTCTCTGACCTCATGCTGCTGTGGCTGCTGCCGTCACCTCCACACTCTGTCACTGATGTTGCCACCTGAGCCCTCAGCTTGTTTTTTTTCCAGCTTTCGCTGCCATGACTTTATCAGGCTACATTCCCGCTTGAGTTTTTTGGTCAATTTGCCCTCTTAAGTGCCCAGGGAATTTTATAGTGAAGCGATTCTAAGAGCGGCGGCAGTCATGTGCGTGTCATACTAAAACACAGCATTGAATGAAGACCAAACCAAGCTCCCTCTGCATATTTAAGCATGGCACAACGTTCTACAGCACCCTGCAGGCTCTGTGCAGCCTGGAAATAGCTGTTTTTAACGCGATTCGTCCCGAAATAATTCGGACCGAAACAAATTTTGTCGGGAAATTCGGTAAAGTCACCAAATCAAATTTTTGAGAACTTTGCCCAACTGTAGCAGTTAGTAGATAATACAAGGAATAAATAGCATACCATATATATCAGCGTCATACTGCTACCAAACAAATACCACTATACCAAGACCAACATTACCAATAACACTATTATATAAACACCCAAATAGACCACCAGAACATGACCGAATATTTTCACCACATAATGACCGAAAAATTCCAAAATGCTATTACTGAATAAGATTAGAATGAAAAGACCAATTTTATTGACATACATTGACCATATAAGTGATTACACTGCAGTTGCATCCAGTGACACACAGGTGATTCTTTTTCTAATGAGTTGTTCACTTTCCTTTTTCTTCTTTATCTGGTCCAGACCACCATGATGACTTTTACAAGCCCCTACTCATCCATGCAGAATTTACACACCAATATCTTAAAATCCCCACTTTTCGAGCACCTCTTTACCGATTTTCAACTCTATACAAACTTCTCATGTGTTCGAGAGTGAGTACAGGTCATAGCTTAGAGGCACAGTCTATAAATGGGGAGAAACAGAGGACTACCTCCTTGGATATTGTACTATGGGCTGTAGCTCTCAAAAATAATGTGTGGTCCAAACTCCTTCCTTTGCACCACAGAAGATCACAAGCATGATCTTCAGGGGATGCAAGAGATGAAGTTTAGTATTGTCATGCTGTTTTATCTACAGATTTTCCCCATTCTAATATGATGAATTTAGAGGACTACGTCGGACCAGCACTAGATCCAATTCTTTAATAAAATGGTGAATGAGGGATTCTTTTGGGGAGTGTATATTTAAATAAAGTGTTTTTTTTTGTGTCCGTTTGTTTCTTTTACCATTTTATATAATTGTTAGTAACAGAGGCATTTGACAGACACCTCTGTATTACTAACATTTGGGCTGGGTTTCAGCCTTGGGGTGACAAAAAAAAACAAAAAACTGGCTGACACCAAGCTCCAGTAATAGAGTAATGTCTGTCAGACACCTCTTTTGCTAACACTGGAAAATATGGTAAAAAATACTCTAGACTCTTGTTAGGTTTGTAGGCCCTAGTTAGAAAGATAGGCCCCAGGCAGGTTGGTGGGCCTGAGCTAGGTAGGTTGGTAGACCTCAGATGGGTAAATAGGTAAGCCCCAGATAGGTAGGCAGAATATAGGTCCCAGATATTTGGGTAGATAGGCCTCAGGTAGTTATGTAGGTGGTTGGTATGCCCCAGTTAAGTAAATAGATAGGCCCCAGGTAGGTAGGTCGGGCCCCATTTGTGAAAAAAAAAAAAAAAATTCACCTATACCCATCCACCTGATGAGCGGCAGGCTGGCTTCTCATAGTAAAGTCCAGTGTAGGCAGTGCAATGATGTGACATCATCACGCTGTCTGCGTCAGGCTGATTAGCTTTAGCTTTAAACAGCTAAATAAACTGCATAGACCTGGGAATCAAGAGCACATGCCGTCTGAACACTTGGGACAGTGTTTTGAGGCAGGAGGTGTTATCCAGGCCCAATCTGGCGATGGGCCCCATAGCAGGCGCTACAGCAATAGTTCCACCACTGACCTGGACAAATGCAGCATTCACTATATGAAAATGCTTTCTAATTGATTTTATAGCTACCTGATCAGTCATTATATTGTACTGTAATGCAAAATGTAAATTGTTTATTAATATAAAAGGCAAAAGGCAATTTTAACTAGTTAGAAGAGTATTAGATATTTTAGACAAAGAACTGATGCACCGGGATTTCTTTTCTTGTGTAATCTTAAACTAAAATAGCAGATTTACAGTTGCTATTTCTATTGTGTTTACAATGATCAATACCTGTGAGTGAATAAAAGAAAATAAATATATATAATACTACTTAGTGAGCAAAAACTTTTCAGCTGTGAGACAAACAATGTGGTGCTAACACAATAAAGCTAGACACAGCATTTTGCTTTTGAAAATTTTTTTCACTTGACATTCATTTTTTTTTTATAAAAGAAAACCCTGTGCTGTGTGTGCAGTGTGACACTCAGCATTATGTTGTTGAGCAGCAGGGCAATTTTTTATTATTACAGACATTGAAATCAGACCTAAAAATGGGAAAACAAATAATTTTCATATGGGTTTTTATTACGTATATATATTTATATATATATTATACATATATAAATATATATAATTTTTTAAAAATTAAAGATGGGATGAAATAATATAACGGCGAGATATTAGGTGTTCTTTGTTTATCCAAATGTCTAAAACACATGTAATACAGTGATATCTAAAAATGTATTTAGATAAGGTTTTAAAATGCGGGATAGCCCTTAGGTTGCAAGGTATCTGGTGCCCGGACTCCAATGGTTCAAAATTACATTTAAAATAAAAAATTCACAAGAAAATTTCTGTGGGTCTGTACTTGGAGCAAGGATTTTTAAAGTCCCGGTAAACCCGGGTATAAAAGTACCTTTTTAAGAAGAAAATCAAAGCTTAGATAAGGCAGCATAAAACTAGAAACAGGTTTTGTGGAAACTACACTTGTAAGTTCGAGTTTTCCAACTTCTTTTTAATGTACCCACTGTAAATGTAGATAGGATAAAATGTAACGTACCACAAATCCAATTTTTTAACCCATGTTGGAATAAACATAGAGGGCTCTTTAAAGCTAAAATAGAACAACTTTTTCATAATTATGCCTTAACTACACAATCAGTTAGATATAAATCCAGAAAGATAGGGAAACATGTATGATTGGGTAAAATGTGTTAATGAGCGTTACGATGTCTAAACCCAATGAAAGTGTTAGGGCATTTTTCGAAAACCAAAACTTTTTAATGCGCCTAACATTAGGACATTTGGGGGTTTTGGGGGGTTTTACACCACCTCGTAAAAATTTTAAAACATGTATGAATTGGTTCGGCAAAACAGGGGCATCGCCTGAGGAGTCGAAGTTAGCTATATTTGCTGTTAGGGAACAAAAAATCCCCTATTTCTCAAATTACACCAATACAATAATAAAAAGTGATTTCTGGGTTATTATCAAATAATAAAATTAAAATTTTTTAAAAGAAAAAAAGTTATCATATAAAATTAGTATAAAATATCCCAAAAATATAAAAATATCTCATATAAAATGTATTTAAATTTAATAGAATCTAAAACAAATCTTTACCAAACAAGATCAGTACCATAGTTTCTATTCACTGACATGCTATTCTAAAGACTTTTATTTCCAGCCTATCTATCGTTTTTATACATGTTAGGCGCATTACTAATGCGCCTAAATTCCCTAATGCGCCTAACACATAGACGAGGCGCCCCGAAGTTAGACCTCATTTATAACCACACAAAAAACACTTTCATACATTCAGGTGCATTACACACTGAAAACGAGACTTGACAATTCACTTCAAAGCGCCTTCTTTAATACATACGCCCACCTCCACAGGCTGTTATATCAATGCACTATGCTTTGAAAGGTTGGTGCTTTTATTTATTTTTCTCTCTGCATTTTGGAGGCCGTTTGGCACAGTGAGAGGTCTGAAGTTGACCCAGGTGAGCGATAATATAGAGTAGGACCACCCAACTGAGATCCCGTTGTAAGCCGGGGGTGGCTTGAGCATTTTTTGGCCAAAAACATGCGGACCAAGAATCTCAAAGTTTTTTCTTATTCTTTAATACATGTCTCCTATAGTGTTTTTTTCTTTTGAATTTAAATTTAAAAAGCTGTTCGCCTTTATCTGAACTAGCAGCTAGTGCAATAGCTTGCTTTTACTGTGAATGTTGGTTTTCCCACGGAATTTATTGGGGAATATCTGAAACAAATTCACAATATTTACGTGACATATATATCAAGTTTCCCCAGCACAACAATGCAAAATTCTGAGACTCCTAGACAATCACCAATATAGTCAAAACTTTAAGTAGCATCATAGAACAAGAAATTAAGTGAAATTGTATATGAAAATGCACTCAAAACAATGGGGTAGAGGGAACTCACCCTAGTAAATCCTAGCCTATAAACAGGGTGATCGCCCTGATAAGGGTGTCTCTGCCAAATAGCTCACCCTGTTAAGTGGTCCCAGTAAGAGATAATGGACCAGTTCTGACATGTTTTGATCCCCCTTATAATGGATCTTTTCAAGCATAGCACTAAGGGACAAGTGGAAACCAGGTATATGCCAAAATATAGGTCATAAAAGTATAAACGGACCACTTATAGAATAGCCTATGGTTAGTGTAGACGTGAAATGATTATCCAAATACATTATGTAAAACACTAGATGCCAATGCCAAAAGCAGGGGCACATACGGATAGAGAACAAATAAACTCACCCCTCCATGGCAAACAAAGTTTACCTGTATTAGAATATGATCATAGTGACAATTAGAGATGGTTGAATCGATTCTAATGAAGTAGAATTTGTTTCGAGTTCAGGAAAACTTTGCTTCTGCACGAAGCCAAAGTTTATGGTACTTCGTGGGAACAAATCGTCTTTTTTTTGTAAAATGGCCGCATGCACATGGCGTTACATGGGGCAAAGAGCTCTGGGAGAAATAAAGGAGTTCCCTCAATGACATGTGCAGACATGAAGCCAATCAGAGACTGGCGGGATTCACAGCACTATAAGTAAGGATGGCACCTACGCTCCTCACAGTCCTTTCGTTGTGTCTTTGGCATTAACGCGTCCTGCTGCTGCTGCTGCATAGCTCTAATATAACGTTTTATTAGCGATTGGAGAAGGGGAAAAAAGACCATTACAAGTCTGTTACTTGCTCAGTCACTCAGTGTTCTGTATCTGCTGCTACACTGATCTCATTATTTCAATTGCTCCTGTTGTATTAGGGAATTTTAAATTCAAGTAATCCCCTCAATCCTGGTAGTGGGAAATGGGAAAGAAATACAGACCGCTTTTTCTGTGCCATTATTTCAATTTCTCCTGTTGTATTAGGGAATTTTAATTTCAAGTAATCCACTCAGTCCTGATAGTGTTGTATTGGGATAGAAATACAGACCCTTTTTCTGGCCATTATTTCAATTTCTCTATGTATTAGGGAATTTTAAATTAGTAATGCACTCAATCCTCATAGTGTTGTATTGGGATAGAAATACAGACCGTTTTTATGGCCTTATTCAATTTCTCCATGCTGTATTAGAGAATTCAGATTCTGGGAATCCTCTATCTGTTTGTGTTGTACTTGGAGTGAAATACAGGGTTGTATTTATCATATCAGACATCTTCATTAAACAGGTCTGTAAATTTTTGATCAGACAGTATGTCAGACAGAGAGGTGGCATGCTCTTCACATGGGAGTGCCAGTGGCACCAACGTTCCTGGAGCAGTCACAGGTCACAGCACAGTAAGGGAACATCGCAGCAGGGGTCACTAGTGAGGCCAAAACTGCTGGTGTCATCTAGCGGCCGTGTGTTGACCAGCAACCCAAGGGTTCTTGATTGGTTGACTAGGTTATCCACTTCCTCCCAGATGACATCTGACAACCCCAGCCAAGAGTCGGTGGGAATGTGAGACACAACCCTTAGTTGGCATGTCCTGGGAGAGGGTCAACGGCCCTCACCTGTCTTAAACCCGCCTCTGTCCCGTCCGGTTCCCTCAGCCAGAGATCTACTATGTGGTCTGGGCTCAGCGCCACTATACAGCGAGGACGATCTCTTTGAGGACAGTCAGCAGCTACTTGGCAGCGAAGAGGTGGGCAGATATCCGCTGCTTCTTGCAGTAGGCGGGAAAGTAATGATATGGAGAGTGGCACTGGAGGTTATGTTGTAAGCAGTCAGGCTCTGCATACAGAGACCATAGAGAATAGCAGTGATGGGCAAACACAAATCGTTGATGATGTAGCCGATCGCACTTGGGGAACCGGGTGAAGCAAGGGCTTCATCACCATCATTGTCAGGAGAAGAGTTTGTCAGCTTGCGCGTCAGGCTGCGACGCAGCCAGCAAGTCGGTAGTGTGGCCGGGAGTCAGTAGAGTGGCAGCAGTGCGAGCCAAACGACCACGGGGTAGAAAATCTGCTTTGCAGGTCCAAGAAAGTAGCAGCACAGGGGCTCAGCGAGGCAGCGGCGATAGTAGTCACTCAGTGCGGAGCGTTGGTGGTAAAATCATCTACTTGGTGGTGTGGTAGTTTTTTGCTAAGACACCAGAGGAGACGAACATGTATGTATGTAGAATTTGTGGGCAGAAAGTGAAGCGTGGCCAGGAAGCTAACGTTGGCACAACGGTCCTGCGTCAACACATGCAGCGTCACCATCCAGCCTGGGAGAAACGTGTCTCAGATGTGGTGATCCATCCTGCTGCCACGGCAACGGTTGCAGCACCTAGTGGCACGCATGCCATTTCAGCCAGTCAAGGCTCCACCGCCTCTGCTGAAGAGAGCTGTTTCTCTTTGCCATCATCTCCCGGCCCAGATGCTCCTGCTCCTCGCTCTTCGAGGCGATTGCCAAGAGACAACAGTATGCGTCCAACCATCCTAAGGTGCAGAAGCTGACTGTGCTCCTGTCCAAGTTGTTGGTACTGCAGTCCCTACCTTTCCAAGTAGTGGACTCTGCACTGTTCAGAGAACTAATGGCTTGTTCCAAGCCGAGGTGGAGAGTTGTAAGCCGTAATTTATTTTCCAAAAAGGCAGTACCAGCCCTTCACAAATATGTAGAACAGAAGGTGGGCCAGTCCTTGAGTCTATCGGTTTCTCCAAGGTGCACAGCAGCGCAGACGTGTGGAGCTGTAACTATGGTCAGGGCCAGTATATGTCCTTTACGGCCCACTGGGTGAATGTGCTTCCTGCCCAGCCACACCAACCCCACATTCTCCTCCACGTTGTCAAACTGCTCCTCCTGCGCCAATGTCCACCCCCTCCTCCACCACCACCTCAGCTTCCACAAGTGCTGCTCCATCATACCACATGTGCAGGGCACAGCAGTGTCACGCAGTTCTACACCTGGTTTGCCTGGGGGAACAAAGTCACACAGGGGAGGAACTGCTCCACGTAATGCAGCAAGAAATTGATGTGTGGCTTTCTCCGCGCCAACTGCAAATCGGAACCATGGTGTCGGACAATGGGAGTAGCATAGTGTCCGCGCTGTACCGCGGAGGGATGGTTCATGCGCCCTGCATGGCGCACGTGTTTAATCTGGTTGTGAAAAGGTATCTGAAGTCTTCCACCGATCTTAAAGACATTCTAAAAATGGGCAGGAAACTGTACATGCACGTCATCCATTCCTACAAAGCCAGGAACACCCTCCTCGAGTTTCAGCGGCAGAATGGCCTCCCCCAACACAAGCTGATATGCGATGTTTCCACCCGTTGGAATTCCAGCCTGCACATGTTGGACCGACTGTATGAACAGAGAAAGGCCATTAACAATTTTTTGATGATCCAAGCAGACAGCAAATTACTACCTGTGTAACTTTGATGTCAGCCAGTGGCAGCTCCATGCGTGACCGCGTTTGTGGGCCGTTTGA
>JAODAL010040017.1:0-37383 GCA_025379985.1 Phyllomedusa bahiana
TTTGGGGGTGTATATTTGTGTGTATGTACATATCTATATATGTGTATGTATATATATATATATATGTATATATATATATGTGTGTGTATATATATGTATATATCTATATCTATGTATATATATATATGTATCTATATGTGTGTATATATATATGTATATAGCTATATATGTGTACAGGCACATTACACGCACACGCGGCCCGGCTACAGGCACGTCACACACACGCGCGGCTCGGCTACAGGCACGTCACACACACGCGCGGCTCGGCTACAGGCACGTCACACACACGCGCGGCTCGGCTACAGGCACGTCACACACACGCGCGGCTCGGCTACAGGCACATTACACACACGGCTCGGCTACAGACACGTTACACACACACACACGCGGCTCGGCTACAGGCACATTACACACACGGCTCGGCTACAGGCACGTTACACACACACACGCGGCTCGGCTACAGGCACGTCACACACACGCGCGGCTCGGCTACAGGCACGTCACACACACGCGCGGCTCGGCTACAGGCACGTCACACACACGCGCGGCTCGGCTACAGGCACGTCACACACACGCGCGGCTCGGCTACAGGCACGTCACACACACGGCTCAGCTACAGGCACGTCACACACACGGCTCAGCTACAGGCACATTACACACACACGGCTCGGCTACAGGCACGTCACACACACGCGCGCGGCTCGGCTACAGGCACGTCACACACACGCGCGCGGCTCGGCTACAGGCACGTCACACACACGCGCGCGGCTCGGCTACAGGCACGTCACACACACGCTCGGCTACAGGCACGACACACACACGCTCGGCTACAGGCACGACACACACACGCTCGGCTACAGGCACGACACACACAACACACACACACACACCACCACACACACACACCACACACACACACCACACACACACCACACACACACACACACACACACACACACACACACACACACACACACACACACACACACCTCAGCTATACGCATGTTACACACACAACTGCGCTGCATTCATCCTAAGACATACTCATCTAGTGGCAGCACCTGATCATGTGACTGCCTGACTCCTCCCCTCCATGTGACATCATCACAGGTCCTGGCAGCACACATTAGTCACATGACTCCTCCCCTCCATGTGACATCATCACAGGTCCTGGCAGCACACAGCAGTCACATGACTCCTCCCCTCCATGTGACATCATCCCAGGTCCTGTGGAGTCAGTGCTGTATTGCCCTGGTCGGGGGTGTATGGGGCTTGTGCTCTGGGTGGTGAGTTGTATTTTGGATAGAACTTATTGAGGAGCTTCTCTCTCCGTATTTGGAGGGGGGATGGGAAGGAGCAGTGATCTCTCCATTGTGTTTCCCTCATTCTCCATAGGACATAGATAATGTCTTCCCTTTATTTTCTGGTCGCCGCAGTTACGGTGATAGAAGGATGTGGAGCGGTCTCTAAGAATTTTGCACAATTGAACAATTTATGGAGAAAATTATTGCGCCTCATTTATGAAAACTGTCTAGCATTAAGACTGACTTCGTTGGTCATAGCAGCCAATCAGAGCCCATAGCTACCTATCAGAATGCAGCTTTCATTTCTTATCCTGTCTTTGAAAATGAAAGTTGCGTTCTGATTGGTAGCTATGGGCAACACAGACAGTTTAACTGTCACTTTGATAAGTGAGGCTCTTGCTCTGTTGTCGCCTCCCAAAAGCCGGAACTTAGTTTTGTCGATTGATGTCCCATATTTTGCCCCACAATTACGCCGTGTGGACGGGGGCGGGAGGGCCGGCAGCCTGCCGCCCCACAGACCTTCATTGTTCTCGGCGCGTATACGCAGTGAATTATTGACATGTCACTTTTCTCCCCGCTCGGTGTATTGTCCGAGCGGGGAGAGGAGACGTAAGCCATAGTTCTCTATGCGGACTGTGGATTACTGTAATGACTGGGGCGTATCTCGCCCGAAATTCGCGCAGTACGGCGCGAATTACGGGCTGAAATATGTCCCAAAATAAGCCATGTGAACATGGCCTATGAGACGAATATTTTGTGGGATAAGTGACAAATGTAATAGAATCATTAAGGGTGCATATAAGTCATTGGGAACTTTTATTTAAAAAAAAACAAAAACCTTATAAGGGGGTTAAGAGCTTAATCGAAAAATATATTTTTGTATGTTTTCTGCTGTTCACGCCGTATTATCTGTATTGTACAGGTGGTTAGCATTGTGGTGCCCATTTCTGTGATAGGATTTATGATTTTTCAACATAACTCGACACGTCCTGTGACACCGCTGGTGCTGTTGGTGAAAGTGAGCAGCCATGTTTTCTAATCCTGGGCAACCAATTTTAGGTGGACTCCATTACCCAATCCTATCTTTTTACATATTGATTTGTGTTAAAATAACAAAACCCATGTTAAATCTCCGGAACTTATCAACTCCAAACATCTTGGTCTTAACCCCTTAACGCCAAGACCTATTTTTTAATTTTTTTGTCACGTTCCTCACTTTCCCAGAGCCATAACTTATTTATTTTTTAGACATATGGGGGCTTTTATTTTGAAGGCCAAGATGTACTTTCTAATGATGTTATTCATATTACCATAGAATATACTGAGAAGCCGCAAAAAAAAATTGCAAGTGGGACAAAATGTGAAAAAAAACGTACTTGTTTGCGGAAGTTTTTGCTTTTAGAGCGTTTAATCTTCATTAAAAATGACGTGTTCTCTGTATTCTGCAGATTGATATGAATCCACCAATACCAAACGTAGAGTTTCCGTTATGATTTGGTACCATAAAAAAAAGTCAAACATTATTTTTGTAATTTGCACCATGGCGCTATTTTCTGCGGCCAATAACTTTTTTTGTACTTCTACCTATGGACTTGACGAAGGGGCATTTTTTGTGGGCTGAAGTGCACTTTTTATTACCAGGACTTTTTTGATCAAATTTATTCCAATTTCAAGGGGACATGAAATGACCAAAAAAAAAAAAACCCGCAATTTTGGCATTTGAAATTTTTTTATGCTACGGTGTTCAGCGTACGGGATAAATAATGTGATATCGTTACAGATCAGCGTTTTTCATACGTGGCACTGGCAACACCAAATATGTGTAACTTTTTTATTATTTTTTTATTTGCAAAATGGCGAAAAGGGTGTGATTTGAACCTTTAATTTTTTTTTATACTTTAAAATATTTTTTTTTGTTTTTTTTTTTTTACTTTAACTTTGAGTCCCCCTAAGGAACTTCACTACTACGGGGGCAATCATTTATACAGCCTAATGTATTCTATAGACAATACATTAGAGTATGGGTTCCACAGAAGTGGAGATATCTAAAACATGGCGGCGATGGAAGCCTTCCCGCTGCACAGTCTCTTACTGGCACTACTCTTACGTCATATGAGGTGTTCTCATCAAGCTGGTTTACAGAGCCTGCTCTTCCTGTTCACACTGTGGGTGATGCTACAGCTTCAGGCTTCTATGTTCTGTTCAGGCTGAGGGTGGTTCTACAGCTTCATGCTCCCTCTTCCTGTTCAGGCTGTGGGTGCTTCTACAGCTTCTGGCTCTCACTTCCTGTTTAGGCTGCTGGTGGTTCTACAGTTTCAGGCTTCCACTTCTTGTTCAGGCTGTGGGTGCTTCTACAGCTTCAGGTTCTCACTTCCTATTTAGGCTGCTGGTGGTTCTGCTATCATTAGCTGATCCTGTTAAATGGATGTTGCTGACAGAATATTGGGTTAAAGCTTCTCAATAACATAGATAAAAAAGCTCTATTATTCTGCTAGTAAGACATAGGTAGAAAGTGGACATGACCACCCTTATCACTGCTGGAGCTTTATGTACACAAGCGATAGAATAACGTCATCTTCAAATTCTTAAAAGAAGGCAAATCAGAAAACAATGTATATAGTGAATGATCTTTAAATTACTTTGTTTGCATGTTTAAAGGTGATCTTGAAGAGGTGAGAAGACCTCCTTTTAATCTCCAGATATATCCCTTCAAACCCAATCTCCTCGTCCTCACGAGGTAACTCCTTCTCTGCTCTCCTCTTGTGGCACCTCAACACAACGGTCCAACCAAGACTTCTCCGTGCTTTCCCCAAACTCTGGAGCTCACACATCAGACTTTCCTCTACTTATTGCAAGTTTAACCACCCCTGGTAATGACCACTCCACTGTCTTATTGAACGTCTGGCTGTGGCAGGTCGTTCATCAACAGCACCCTGGAAGTAAATGGGCACTTTAAAATAAAACTAATAAATTACCAACCACCTCCAGCGCCGGTGCTCCTGTGTCATTCAGATCTACCTGGTATGACGTGGCACAACAGCATTGGGTGAAGCCAAACATACATCAAGTGACCACTGTTTTTCATACTGGCTAGCAGTAGTTTGGTAATTTTTATTAGGAATTTTGTGTGGGGTTTTTACGTTGTCTTCTCATCTTAAAATTCCTTTCATTTCAGGTTACTTCTACAAATTCCTCTTCGTTCCATAGCTTTCTGAATAAACCAAGGCCATGATGATCAAAGACCAAGAGAAGATGTTAGAGAACATATTAAATCTCACTTTGGAGATACTCTTCCAGCTTACTGGAGAGGTAAGAGATTCTGATGATGTCACATTACATCATTCGTTCTTCTATAAATGGTAATAACAGATGAATATGACTGGTGAGGGGAGAGATTCTGATGATGTCACATTACATTATTCCTTATCTAATGTAATAAACATATGATTATGACTTGGGAGATGTGAGGGGGCTCTGATGATTTCATATTACATTATTTCTTATCTATGTAATAACAGATGATAAGACTGGAGAGGTGAGGTGGTCAGATGATGTCACATTATTACATCAATTCTTAACTATGGTATAACAGAGATATGACAGTAGAGAGGAGGGGTTGGCTATAATGTCACATTACATCGTTCATTACTAAGGTAATACCAGATATGACATGACTGAGAAGGGTAGGGGGGCTCTGATGTCCACATTACAATCATTCTGTATCTATGGGAAATAACAGGTATAATGACTGGAGAGTGAGGTGGCGTCTGATGATGGTCACATTACATCCATTCTTATCATTGTAATAACAGGTGATTATGACTGGAGAGTGGAGGGGGGGGATCCTAGATATTTTGTAATTATATTAATCCGTATCCTCTCTCCATAAACAGGAATACATAGTACAGTGCAAGACGACTTCTAATGATTGCTATCAAGCCGTGTGTCTGAGAGATGGGATAAAGAACCAGACCCAAATCACGGGGCCCTCCAACCCCTCGCCTTCCTGATGCACAAGGAAAAATGATGAGCAGAAGATCATAGAACTTTATCTACAAAGAACCTTGAGAGCTGCTGACTGGAGAGGTGAGGATGCTGGGTTTATTAATAAACAGTTAACACTCACGTAGTGGGTCTGCTTGATCGATCTGTAAATCATTGTGTGTGTACAGGTACTTAAGGTCTACATGGACGTCGCTGGAGAATTTCACCATGGATGAGTAGGGAGTTATAGAAAGACAAAGATTGTATAGAGTAACACATTCCTGTACATGGATGTGATGATGGAGGATCATCAGCCTCTCGCATCACCAGGTAAGAGACACATCTTTTTTAAAGTGTAATCCCAACTGAAAAACATTTTTTCGATAATTTTTTTTTGAACATCTCTTTATTGGTTTTTGTTACATAAACATATAAATCTTGCCAATAATTGAGTGACAATTATTGATTATGTGATTTCTCGTAACGCCCTCAATATAAAAGAAACATGTTCTGAGGGGTTCCTCTCAGAGGACAAAATTACATTAACATATAATAGTTCAAAGCGAAATCTAGTATTAAAATAAAAGCATTCCTAAATGTATACTTAATATTACATCACTGTTTTCTGGAGAGACAGAAATCTAATATTAATTAAAATTAGGTGAACTTAATAAATCCACATATGGTCATAACCCTAACTACATCTCGTTAGTAAATCCAGGTGACCAACTATAATGAAGGTTGAACTGCACAGTTACACTAAATATACAGAGTATAATTGGGACAGATGTGCTTAATTCCAAAACAGTGCATGTTTCTCATGAGATGTAATTATCTACTGTATGAGAGAGAACCCTTTTCAACAACTCAGTAAACTCAGAAGCTTTAGGGTAGGTTCACACTGGTTGTTTTAGCAGTACACCCTGGTTAGCGCATACTTCCAAAGTGTGTGTGTGTGGGGGGGGCGGCCCCATTCACTGTCATTATCCACGGCGCGTAAACGGCGGGAAGAAGTGACATGTCACTTCTCTCTCCCGGCATATAATATGCACATTTCGCATGCTGGCAGAGACGGACGTAACTCATAGCTCTCTATGAGAGCTATGAATTACCGTAACTGCGGGGCGAAGTGTGAACATAGCTTTTAAGGTTACATATTATGAAGAAATATTCAGCATTGAGCATTCCTGGCAGACAACACTATACTTAGAAAACTGAAATGAATACAAAACGGAATCACTTTAGGTCTAGAATATATGTATATACTTTAACACTCTCTATACAGACCGAACTAACCTTCTCTATCTTCAGAAAGCCCATAATTTGAAACCATCGCAGGCATGCTGGTCTGTTTTATCACAATTTGGTTTTCTTTTGTTATTTTTATCCACCAGAGTGAAATATCCATGTCATGCTCATTTTAGTTCCCTTGACTCTAAAGACCCTTCTCTTTAGTCACAATTGACTATTGATCCAGATTTCCACTACAGTAGTCCGATTTCATGAAATTCCTCGAGAAAAGACCATTTTTTTTTCCGTTGACCACTCTTACGAATTGGCTGGCCATTCCAGCTTACATAAACCTTTTAGAATTTAATTTTCCGAGGCATGAGGGAGTGAGGACGTGTGGGACGGGAGCTCCTCCAGAGGCCCACTCATTATATGACTCTCTAGGCCCTTCATCATGGTCAAAAACCGTAATAAGAAGCACCCTTGGCTCCCGTAATCATCTCAGGGACCCGTCGGGGCTCTCCATCTCTAACGATTTATGCCCCCCCTGCAGGCAACCTAGGGAGGACGGATCCCCTTCCCCGCGCCGCGGAGCCGCCGGCGCCAATCTTGCAGCTCCCGCCTAAGATCAACGCCGGGCCCGCCCAACTTTCTCGCTTTCAGCGCACCATCGGGTCTTTTACTGCCACCTCTGACGAGCAGCAGCGCGCAACGACGCCCGCATACCTGTTGGGGATCCGGAGCATTCGCGGGAGTCTGAAGCAGACGTGCCCGCACCCAGTGGACGGTAACCACCGACCTCTTATTCCGGAGCCTGGCGGTGCTGCGCAGTCGCCAGCGCCTGCGCCCCAACCAGGCCCGCCAATCCATCAGTCGGAGCGGGAGGGGAAGCGGCTCCCCCGCGGTGCAATGGAGAAACCTCTTGCTCCCGGGGGTTGCCACGCTGATCCAGCGGTGAGCATTTCGGAGGCACACAGCGTGGTCCCGAACCTTCCTCTCAACTCCGCCCAGCCACCCTGCAGGTGGATCAGGTGGTCTCACTCTCCCCCTGGGGCCGTCGTATAACTGGGCAGCTGAAGGCCCACGGACACAGGAATGCAACCTAATCCTGATCCCTTGTCCTAACGGGTGGTGCAGAGCGTCATCAACACCGGTGTGCCCTCACTGGACTCTCCTGCCCACAAAAAAGCCCACATCAAGCCGCTACCCCCGACCTGATCTATCTACCTGGCCCAGATGGGACGGTTCCGCCCCAATGTGTGTTAGCTCAACCAGCACACCACCACACGGCATGAAGCTGAGGGTACTCAGCACTGCGGATTCTCGCTCCCCTGAGTCGGACCTACAGTTTACAAACACAGCCCATAAGTGCCCAGTGTCAGCTATTATGGAACTCTCCACCATTGCCATCATCCAAGCCCCGTCTCTGCAGGAGACCCATGGGTGCAGGCTCGAGGGGCCAACCAACGGCTTGGGCAAGCGTGCGTTGCTCGGGGGGGAGGAGGTGTTGGTTTACACTCTACGCCTCTGGCCCTTGACTATGCGGGCTCCCCTGCTGCTCTGACCCCGTTGGACCCCCCAGGAAGCGCCTATATCCGCTCTGACAGTCCATCACAATCTCAGGCGACGTGGGCATCCAGCCCCAACTCCTCCACCTGGGGAAACAGCCCCCAACGCCAGGTGCCACTGAAATCCCATGTCCTCGATCCATCCCCTCGTCCTGGGGCCCATCGGATCTTGCCCCAGACTCGTCGCCAGGTCTCCTTCCTCCCTGAAATGCAGCGCTTCGCACTGGAGGCACACCCCCGCCTGCGTGCTCCTGCTCTCATTTTTTCTGCCTGACTAAAAACAAGATCTACAGTCTTTGGCGCGAGAAATGCAACAATCTGAGAAAGGAGCTCCGCCCGGTCCAATCCAACGTGGCAGATCTACAAGTTCGAGTTCACCACTGGAAAAGCTCAAGAATCTACGACCGCTCTTAAATCCCTCCTCTACAAAATCATCATTTTTCGGGACAGTCCCTGCACAACATCTCCACTTGCGCTCGCATCTGGATGATTTGGAAAAAACCGCAGTCCCGACGCATCACGTCAGTCTGAGGGTCCTCCTGAGTCTGTCAGAGCAGAGGCGAGCTCACTTCCCAACCTAACTAGGTTGATCAACTTCTTCTGGGTCGCTCCGGAAGGAGAACATTCCTGGATATAATTCGGACAGAGCCCATAGAGCACTGCGCCCGCATAGCACTGATCCATCTAACCCCCAGGGACGTCACTGTATGTCCACCACTTTTACGATCAAGGGAGGAACATATGCGCCAAGGGCCCGAGTGATTCAGCGGATAGAATTTATAGGGATCCTCTTGCATCTGTTCCCTGACCTGTCCCGGCGCACACTGCGCATGAGAGCGGCACTTAAGGCCCGCTTCTAGCGGCTCATAATCGAAAAATATATCAATGTGGGTCTTGACACTTCTCACTGCAGGTTAGGCACCTGGACAAGACCTCAATCTCCGCACTATGGAGGACTTATACCCCATCATCTATCTCGACCCTGCAATTGCCGAGGTGACCCTTCCAGATTGGCCTGCTGCTATCCTCCCATTGACCCTGTCAATGACCTCCTCAAGCTACGTGGTAACCAGCGACTAAGCACCCACCCTGGTGTCCTTCTTTCTTTTGCCACAGAGCCCCCGACGCGCCGAGACCAAAGCCCGGACAAAGCCAGCCACCAAAGCCGAGACCGCATCGCTGAGGGTTTCCTTGCTCCGCTGACCCAAGTCACGAGGTTCAATTTCTTGAATATGTTTGCCCTTGTGTTCTTACACTGATTGGTCTCGTCCCCCTCCCTGTGGATGCGGACTCCTGGATCTTTTTCTGATCCTGGGACTCGCGCTCCTTTATTTTTTTTTTCTCATCTCCTCTTCTATTTT
Organism: Phyllomedusa bahiana; assembly: GCA_025379985.1. NCBI lineage: Eukaryota > Metazoa > Chordata > Amphibia > Anura > Hylidae > Phyllomedusa > Phyllomedusa bahiana. Next base: position 9,448 of record JAODAL010040017.1, read on the forward strand.
TTTTTTTTTTTCCCTTTTTTTGTGGCGGTGGTCCCCTGGTCCTAAGGTCCTTTGCCTTGGACGAGCGACCTTCAACTGCCACGTGGAGATGGTGGAGACCTCTCATCTCAGTGTGTTTTGCATTCTTTTACAAATCGATATGTTATAATATTGCTTAGCTCTTATCTGGCCTTTGGACCTGAGTAGGAGGTGGGATCGCCCCTTCCGGACCTTTCCCTCTTCCCCATACCTTGTCCCTCATACCTCCTGTCCTGCCTAACCTGCCCCTTTTTTTTTCCCTTTCCTCTGGGGTGGTTCCGGGGGGTGGGGGGGGGGGGGCCCGGGCTCTTTGCCCCGACGTGTGTGGTTTGAGGGGTCCCTCCTGGGTGGCGGCTCTTCTGGCGCCCTTAGCGAGGTGGTGGTTTCCCCTGTTTCCCTCCCGGTTCTCACCTCTGTCTTGCTCTCCTTGGTGTAAACCATTGGGAGAAACCCCCGATGTAGGGTTAGACCCTTAAGAGAACATGCCTGGGGTATGGCAAGTTATATATCTTGTATTGTTAGATAATGTGGCCTTAATTTGTTAGGCTTATGTTTTTGATATTAGAAAGTTTCTTGACTGTTGGTACCCACTACTTTGTGGAACTGGCTTGGCGTAGGCGCTGCCCCCTCTCATGATAAACGGGACGTTGTGACATATGCAACACTTCACTAATTCGTTATGGCGAATCTAACGCCTTACGACCCTTAAGCATTAAGGGAATTAACGTCCCCTAAAAAAGGTCGCAGGTCCTCTATACCTCCATAACAGTGGGTTGGTGTTGGGTGGGTGGTGGGGGGAGAACGCACATTATCTTTCTCCAGGAAACCCATCTCCTTTCCTTCCTCGCAATCCAATCCTTCCGTACAGGTATTTCCCAGTCTGGAGCCATACCCAGTAGATTCTTCAGCCAAAGTCGAAGGGGAGTGGGCAATCTTCTTTCACAAATCACTACTTCCTGTTTACGCGTGTTAGACACCTATTCGGGATGAAGGATGCCAGGGCCTTGTTTTGTCACTATATCTCTCCAAAGGCCAGGACCCTAACACTGGGCAAACATATTATGCCAAAACTCATTCCACCATATCCTAACCTCGCTAAACACATTTGGAATGCCCTACTACAGCATTTGCCCAGGGTCAGATCATACTGGGGGGGGGGGGGATATAAATTTGGGCTCAACCCGTCTCCCTAGACACACCTCAACTCATCTGGGCACTCATCGATACCCCTCACCCAACACTTAACAGAGTGAAAAGCTGCTCCATGAACATGGCATCTGATGACGTTTGGAGTTGCTGCACCCCCAGGAGCGGGACATCACCATCTATTTCCTTCCTCACAACTCTTACTCTCCCACGCATAGGACTATATCCAACCGCAGCATATCCCTGCCTTCGCTGGGTGGTGTCGGCACTCGTTGGCAAGGCTGTCCCTCCCCTCGGACATGCCCCATGCACTGCATAATATGCCTCCCTCAATACACCAGACCTGGGTTTCTCTTTGAAACTGAATGAGTCACTTCTTGTCGGATTCCCTAATGTTCCAGGACCTCAGAACTGTTACGACACATTTATATCAGTTTCAAACTCTGGATGACCCCTCATACCCGCAGGTCCAAGGGAGGCGTTTAAGTGCACTCATCCAGATGGTGCCCTAAATTAAGCATGGGGGCGCGCCTCAAGAGAGAAGTGCTGCGAAGTAGTTGCAGGCTCCTCTGACTCGCTTAGCCGCATTATAGGCGTCTCATAAGACCTTTCGGGTCTGGAGACGGACCTGATAGGCCATGATCCAGACACTCATGCAATTCTTCAGCTTATGGAAAAGGCATAAAGATACAGACAGCTCTGCTCTAGCTCATTTATCCGGTTTAACAATAGCCGTGCATTCTTGTGCCCGGGCACTTATGGAAAAGAGAGCCGCCCTATATGTCCCTTCCAAAAAGACACCGGGAGGTCTGATTGTCCCACTTAACAAACGAAGATCTTGAGGGTCTTCCCAGGAAACTACTATGCTCAGCTCTATAATCTCCCTGAGGTGAGTGCACGAAGGGGAATCACTCCGTGAGTATTTTATCTAAAACGGTCCCTTCCCCCACTCCCTCGAGATTCCCTCGCCTCTCTGAAGATACCCTTTTCCCAGGAAGAGTCTTGGCTCGCACCGATTAACATCCCTCCCATCTGGCGAAAAGTCCAGTCCCGGATTGGTTTTACAGCTCTGTTGTCTACAAACACTTCTCTTCTGCCGGAATTGTCCAGCCTCTCCTCCGGGCTTTTAATATGTCTTCCATAGGGGATCCCCATTTTGATCCGCCTTCCTGAGGCCCAAATGGTGGTGATAATCCACAGGAGGGAAAGGATCCCTCTCAGTGCCAGAATTATCGCCCAATATCGCTTATCCAACACGGATGCGAAGATTTTCCGCTAAGTGCTGGCGCTCAGACTCAACCCTCTCCTCTCTACCATTTATTCAAACCCGGATCAAGTGGGATTTGTGCCGACCAGGAGGCGAGGGATAACACCACTTAAGACATTCTCGCCTGATCCACCAGGTTTCCGCCTTCAGAAGAACCCCCGGCCCTTTTTCTGGTCCCTGGACGCGGAGAAGGCATTAGATTAAGTAGCTTGGCCCTTCTTGAGCGGAAGTGATATAGTCTCTGGGATTTGGCCCGTTTATGCGGGAAAGGTAATGGCCTTATATACCTCACCTCAAGGCTCAAATCAGGATTAATGAACCCTTGTCCACGATCTCCCTTGAACATCAGAAATGCACCAGACAGGATGTCCACTTTCCCCCCACCTATACGTTTATTTGGCTATGCAACACCTGCTGAGGGCCCCCCCCCCACTTCCCACACAGGCCCCCGCTCCGCGTCCGGAACGACCCCCCGGGTGGAGGGAATCCGGTCGTGAGCATCAGTTCAAATGCTCGGCTTTTTGCTGACGAACTACTCTTGTCCTGTGTGGGAACCCCACATCGCTCCCTCCCAGAGAGTAATTGGAATATTAGATGATTAGTGGGTAGCCTGCATAGCAACATAAGATAAACATGTCCAAAGAGCTAAGCATGGGCTTCAATATCCACGACCCGAGCTAACTCGCTGAAACATCCTTCCCCTTCACATGGGAGGAGTCTTCTTTCAAGTACTTTGGAGTTGAGGGGGTCCACATTCCCTCAAACCCAGAACAAAATCTTTGATACTCAATTTCTCGTCCCCTTCTAAAGCCATAGGATTATAGCAGGATTTATTGAAATGGGACAACAAAGATTTTTCAGTGGAATTGGGCGGGAAAATAAATATTCTGAAGATAATACCTTACCCTAAAAGCTGTTGTAAATCTGATCCAGGTCAATCCCCATCCTTCTCCCAAGGTCCCTTTTTTAGAGACCTTCGGAGATAATCTCAAAATTTGTATGGCAAGGGCAAACCAAGAATAGCGGAATCCACCCTATACTCAGGCCCAAAGCAGAGGGGGGACTCTCTTTACCCCCGACTTTCAAGCCTATTATTCTGGCCTTGCGTTGCTGGTGAGAACCCTGGATTCCTTCAAGTGAGGGAGCGCTTCCAAAACTCTGTGGGTGAGGCTGGAGACCCTGATATATGGGTGCCCCAACAGTCAGCCTTGCCGATGGACTGTCCCGCGCTCAGTAATTACCCTCGTGGTTTGATAGCACGCTGTCCGCTGCTAGCCCAGACCTCGTCCTAATATATATGTCATCACGCGTCCAGTTGGGTTCTGTTTGATGATGAGCCGTGGCGGTCCATCACCCACTTGTCTTGGTAACCAGATGTCCCGAGCTCTCTCACTCCAGGCGCTGACTCCTGCTGGGATCAGGCACGGTGCCTCGGTTCTCGACAGGGTCCCTCGAGTCATGGAATTTTGAGGGAGTAAGATAGTCCTGGTAGGCCCGAAGGTAACTCCTCGTGTTTTGCAAGGATTCACGATTACCACTGCGCATCCTGTAATGCTTAGAGAAACGAACACGTCGTGTGCATAGACCTCTTACTTACCCACCTTTGATCTGTGGTGCCTTGGATAGATACACAGACAGAATGCTCTCTCAGGCCTGTATAGGCTTTATTTCTCGCCTCTCGGTCCTGCGTACAAAGCTGCCGATTTCAGCACGGTTGGGAGAGGGGTAACTCGCACCCGTCCTCAGTCGGGAAGATGTGTAGGGTCGGCAAGAGCCTTCCACTGATCCACATGATCCTCGTGTCCTCAGGGCCCACGACCTCAACTATAAAATAGTTACAAGATGGTACCTGGTGTGTCCCCCAGCCTCTTCGTTAATCACTTCTCCCCGTCCATCCCTGCAGTCTGATGGAGAAGTGGTATAGGAGAGGGGTACTATGATCCACTATGGTGACTTGCCCTGCTCTGCAACATTTCTTTCTGGGTCGGGGTTCTGTAAACTTAATCCGAACACCAGTCACGGGGATTAGCCTCCGGGCGACCCAGCACGTGGTGCTGCTGTTTTGATTATCCCTTTACCCCATTTCCTTGCTTAAGTCACATCTGTGATGTTTCTGATCCATGCTGCCAATATACTCTCCCTAGACTTTGCTCTTCTCTCCACCTGTCAGCCCAACACCATATCGGACTGGATCCGGGAGTCCATGTCCTTCAGCGCTTGGAGGATTAGATCTGATCCCCTCGGTCCTCATAGATAGCCGATATTTTGAGTGGTCCTGGGAGGACTGGATTATCCTTTTGTGAAACGGTACCGCTATCTTCCCATCCTAGAGGGAATTCCCCACAGTGCAGGAATGGGGATACACCTTGGAGAAGGCTGAAGAATGATGGGAGGGGATGAGGGCTCCTAGCAATCTTTCCTTATTTTTTTTAGTGAGTGGGGTGCGCCCATCGAGCCAGCTGTTCTAAGTGGTACCCTCGTTTGCTTTCGGTTACCTTATGTCCCCATTTCTTTTGTCCTCCTTTCTTTCTTTCTTTTTTATTTTTTCCCTGTTTTTCTTTAAGGCTTGTATAAGAGGTCACGTATTGAGTCTCCAGGCAACGGCTCCGTTTGCGGGAAGCTTGCATGCCATCGTCCCCTATCTTTTTTATAGAAAGTTGTCCCTAGGATATTAACCACCATGCATGTCTCAAACCTTTCACTGACATTTGCGTTAGCCCACGGGGTTTTTTTTTTTGGGATGGTCAGGGGGGAAAAAAAAAAAAATGTACTCTGTACCCATTCCTTATTTGATTGTATCACTGCAATACTGAAGACCTTGTTGCAATAAGTGACTTTTGTAACTTCCATGTTTTTTTTGCTATTCAAATAAAGATGTTTGAATTTGAAAAAAAAACAAAAAAAAGAATTATAATTTTCTCCGTCCTATTTGGTGGCCTAAGCTTTCTTGGGATGTAAAGGAGTTTGTGGCAGCCTGCTTACTTGTGTGAAAAAACAGTCTCTCACCAAAGTCCTACTGGATTGTAGCCACTGCCATTTTTCAGATTCTTCAATCCCCCACATAGCCTACAGATCTACCCTGGTCTTTGGACTGTACTATAATCCTGGTGGTGGACTCTTTCTCTTAGTTGGCTTATTTTATTCCGCTACCAAGTCTGCTTTCTGCAGTCTCCCTGTTCATCAAGTTTGTCATAATTACATGGTTTGCCGCTGCACATTATTTAGAATAGACCAAGGGTGGAGTTTACCACCAAGCATTGGAACATTGGAGATCCACCCTATGGAAGTGCCAAGCAACTTGGTTGCTCCCAGAACGCTCCAAATCTTTGGCACATTTAAAAGTGCCGCGTCTGCGCTTATCGTACCAAACTTTGAAATGCAACTATTCATACATCTCTAGAACAGGGCTACTAAAGATTTTTGATGCCAGACAACTGGCGATGCCCGTTCTTGGATGTCGCCCTTAGGGCATGTCCCCACGCACCGGGTTTTTGGACCGTTTTTTTTTTCAGGCGGTTTGCGGTTTTGCAGACCGTCTGAAAAACCGTCCGCAAACGAGCACAACGGGGCTCTATGGAATACAGTGGGAACTGCTGCACGGGTTTTTCCACCCGCGGGCCGCCAGAACAAGGGTGAACATATGCATGTCAATGGGAAGGGGGGAGGGCTTTTCTCCACTCATCGCGCAGAAAAGCCGTCCTCTGTCGTGGGGACATGCCCTTAGAGTATATCCAGCCGGTGAGTAAAATTGACTTGTCGTATTTTTATCCGATTTGGCATCGGACGTGTTTGTCAACGGGTATTTCATGTGGATTTTAGGACACTTTTTCCTGTTAGTCCGAGTTCGATCAGGAGATCACGTGACTGAAAAAATGTTTAGTCCCTACATTAATTCCATGTCAGACATTACTATGGACAGGAGTATGGGCTTTACCTTTTTTGTTTTTATTATTCTAGATAGGAGCCTACTACATTTGTATGAAAAAACGTATGGGAGCATAATTTTTAATACATGCATATTAGAAAACACTATCATTTCCTAAGATCTCCATAATAAATAAAAACAATACAACATGGATAACCCCTTTAATGACCCAATTCTCATCTAGATTCCACTTTTATGAGAATTAAGAGTGTGCTGCTCCACTTTGACACGCAATCTGTGACTATTGTATGTATTTTTTTTCTGTAATTTTTAAAACTTCCCCTATGTCCATGACTTCCTGGTTTGTCTCTTGCAATTGCTTTCTTTGAGCTCTGATAGACGAAGATTTCAAAAGTAAAAACCCAAAAACAAAAATAGTTGGGTCCTTTAACCCCTTACCAACATTGGACACTCGGCGGTTACAGCGTGAGATGACATCATCCCGCACTGTTTAACCCCTTAGACGAGTGGCAAAGTTGGCCGCGACGGCTAAATCGATGAGAAACGGTGCTGCACACCGTTCCTCACTGCGATCTGAGAGCTCGTGGCAAAATCACAGGGCCCAGATTGCTTTAGGCAATGTTCACACGGCTTAAAATGGGACGTCTTTCAGTCCGTAATTATGCACCGTGCTGCGCGAATTATAGCTGGAATACGTCCCAGTCATTACGGTAATCCACAGTTCTCAAAGAGAACTATGGATTAACGTCGACCTCTTCCCTGCTCGGCGTTGGAATCTGCCCACGGGGGGAGATAAGTGACATGTGAATTACTAGCGGCGTATACGTGCCGCTGGAATGAAAGTCCTATGGCGGGCCGGTGAGGTGCCGTCCCCCCGCTCTCCGCCCCGCCCCCGTCCACATGGCGTAATTGCGGGCGTAATTACGCCCTGCAAATAAGCCGTGTGAACATAGCCTTACATGGCAGCTAGAAGCCTTGTGAAGGCTTCCATTGCCACCATGTTTTTGATTTCCCCACTTCCGGTCCCAGGCAGGAGGTGATGGAACCGCCATATTAGTACACCTTTAATGCATTGTATATACAATGCATTAGACTGCAGAAGTGATTGAGCCTCATTGTGGTGAAAAACTCTAGGGACTCAAAGTAAAAAAAAAAAAAAAGGTCTAAATTGTAATAAAAATCAAAAGTTCAAAAAACCCTACTTTTGCCATTTTACAAATAAAAAATAAAACAATAAAAAAAGACACATATTTAGTATTGCCACGTCCTCAAAAGTCCGATCTATTAAAATATAACATCATTTATCCCGTACGCTGAACACCGTAAAAGAAAAAATTTCCAAATGCCAAAATTGCGGGGTTTTTTGGTCATGTTCCCTAAAAATTGGAATAAATTCCAAACTGGTAGCAATAAAAAGTACAATTCAGCTTGTAAGAAATGCTCCTCACTCAAGTCCATAGGTGTTAGCACAAAAAAGTTATTGGTTGCACAAAATGGCGTCAGCCGTGCAAGTTTCAGAAATAGAAAAATGTTTTTGGAATTTTGTTACAGTACCAAAACATAACGGAACGGTACAGTTTTTGGTTATTGGTGGATTCATATCAACTGTAAACACAGAGACCATAATTTTTACCGAAGATTGAACGCCGTAGAAACAAATCTCCACAGAACAAAGGTGCAAGTAACTTTTTTTTACACATTTTGCCCAACTTAGATTTGTTTTGCGGTTTTCCAGTATAGTCTATGGGTAATTGAATAACTCCATTAGAAAGTACATCTTGTCCTGCAAAATAAAAACCCTCATTGTCTAGGTAGGAGTAAAAATAAAAAAAGATATGGCTTCGGGTAAGCTAGGAGGGAAAAACGATGTGCATAAAAAAGAGGCGCTCCGTCAGGAAGGAGTTAAATGGAATAGTGCATCAAAAATGACTTAATTGGTTTAACGTACATTTTCATGGTCAACACATTTTTAAGAATTTTTGTTATATTGTTTTTTTCAATATTCCATATCACACTTTATTTTTTATAAATCTTAAACATGCAGTTTTTTCACTTTGCCACTAGGCCTAATAATAGTCTGACATTTCTCTGTTCTGTACAGAAACTTCTCAATTGTCTGCTCATTATCAGCACAAAGAGGGTCCAAACTGAAAAGAAGACACCAGTGTGAATAGATAACACATGATCCCACCAGTCACAAGAGAGAGATGTCACAGTTCACCCTTTCACCTCCCAGGCAAACTGATTTATTCCCAGGTTCACCAGGCATGACTAGAAAACTCTCCTATAGAATGTGCAGAGAAGCTAACTGTAAAGCATCTCTGACTACCTGTATGAAGCAGTGCAAACAAAGCCTAGTGGCCAAAAAGTGAAAAACTGCAAGAATTAAGAATTAATTAAAAAATATTGAAAGTGATATGAAAAAATTTTAAAAAAAGAAACAAAAATTCCTAAATAGAATGTGTTTAACATAAAAAAATGGACTTAAACGAATGACTTCATTTTTTTTGATGACCACAATCCCTTTTAAGGATCGATGTTTTTGCATTGTTGTTTATGGTAAATTCTTCCATCGTATGGGCTAGCATACCTGCAGGTTTCTGTAATCTTTTCATGTGGTATAGCACACTACAATTTGTATAAAGGTATCAGTCTATGTATACATATAGTTTGACCACATATTCCTAGTGTTAGTTGTTTTTTTTTTTTTTTAAAGGGACAGTCACATTATTTTTGAGGTTGTTATTGAGGATTTCTTACAGTTGAGGTGATTGTAGATCCAATAGCCCCCCTGGTAAATAGTTTTTAATGTATTTGTCATTATGAGTATTGGTTTACATATTTATTGTTTGTCTATGAATATAGTGTGTTTTCTTTTACCATCTTATTTCTACAATTAAACAACTTGTATGGACATTTTATTAGATTTGTTAATGAAATATCAATTATTTTTGGTTTTTCATTAATAAAATTAACAAAATTAGAGAGCTCTGTTTTTTTGCAGATAACTGTACATGGACCCAAAAAGGATTTCTGATATCTTCGTGGATTTTAAAGCCGATATCGGTGGTATCACACAAGATACATAGAAGAGCATGTCAACACCCAGATATACCCTCAGAAGATCTGTCATCTCAACATCCTTTATGCAGATCTATCTTCTGATTTCATCACAGACTATGACCAGAAAATAAAAAAGCTCTTAAGAAAAGAGTGTTGAATATCAAAGTACTCATACGGGCTAGAAGCCCTTTTTATGTTCAGAATGTGGGAAATGTTTTACTCAGAACGCTATCTTTGTTCAAAACATAAAAGAATTCACACAGGAGTAAAGCCATTTTCTGTTCAGAATGTGACAAATGTATTTAAGTAAGAATCAAATTCCTTGTTCATACATCAAAAAGTTCATTCAGGATGGAAGCCATTTTCATGTTCAGAATGTGGAAAATTGCTTCCACTCACAATTATATCTTGTTCAACCATCAAAAAATTTCACACAGGTATAAAAACCATTTTCATGTTCAGAATGTGGTAAAGTTTTACTTTGAAATCCTATCATGTTTAACCATCAGAAAACTCACGCAGGACAGAAGCCATTTTCATGTTCAGAATGTGGAAAGGGTTTCACTCTAAAATCGTATCTTGTCAAACATCAAAAAAGTCATACGGCAGAGAAGCCCATTTTATGTCTGAAATGTGGCAAAAGCTTTACTTTGAAATCACCGTCTTGTTCAATCATATGCGATGTCACACCGGGGAGAAGCCATTTTCATGTTTTAGAATGTGGCAAATGGTTTCAATCAGAAATCAACTCTTAACTAACCATCAAACACTTCATACAGGGGAAGAAGCCATTTTTGTGTCCAGTATGGTGGGAAAGGTTAACAATTCAGAAATCACGCCTTGTCGACCACCAGAGAGCTCACACAGAGAGAATAAGCCCATTTTTATGTTTCAGAATGTGGCAAACGGTTTTTCTGTGAAATCCTATGAGTTTTGTTCAACATCAAAGATTCACACAAGGAGGAAGCCATTTTCATGATAAACCAATGTGGCTTAATGTTTTACACAAAACATGGTAATCTTACGATACATCAAAAAATTCACAAACAGGTAAGCAGCCATTTTTCATTTTTTTTTTCCACTTGTTTTTTTATTTTTTTTTTTTTTTTAACTTGAATCAAAAAGAAATTCAACCTGTATACAAGTGTTTGGGTTAGTAATATTTTGCAGGTTATTAGGGGTTTATAAACTGTTCTATGGTGGCTCCTTCCCAGGCAATCACCCATTCCAAGGGTAAGCGCTAGGTCAGTAAATGGTGAACCTTTAGAGACCGAGTACCCAAATCTGCAACAGAAACCCTCTTATTTTTTGGCAAAGTTGTCAACACGACAATGTAACCCTCAATCCTGAGTTTTATAACTTGTCATGTTACACTATAACCAACATAATTGCCATACAGTGACCATTTAGTGTTAGAAACCAGTTATATGTGGGTGTTATGCCAACTTATAAGCGATTACATTGCAGTTACAACTGTTAACTCACAGGAAACATCTTCCCTGATGAATCGTTCTCTTGTCTAATGAGTTTTTTCCTTTTCCTATTTTTCTTCATTTGCCTAGACCAGATGGTGACAGTTTTTCCTGACAGCTGCCCCCTAAACCCCCCAGAAAATGTCCCAGGTTAAAGCAAAGCCCAGCCCCCAAAACCAAAAATTTACGCGGGGTGCCTTTGGGACGTGTGCCATAGGTTCGCCAACACTCCCTAGGTTAGAAAACCCCAGCGTGATGTAACAGACTTGAATCGAAAGTGATTCGCCGGGGTTATTACCGACCAGGAGAACTTGGGGGGTGTTATTTAACCCTTAAAAACCCCTAAACAAAATTAGGGTTCCATTTGGGATAGATTTTTTTTGAACCCAAATTCGGACTTTCCAACCCTTTCCTTTTTTCAAGTTTTTGGTCAACCCAGACCTGGTTAACCCAAGACCTGTTTTAAGTTTGCAGCACAATATAAAGTTACGGTCTTACAGGGGTAATGAAAGAGCATACATTGAATGGAAAGAAATGGTCAATTCTATAATACATGTAAAAAAAACAAAAGGCATCCAGGAAACCTCTGTACAAAGACATAGCATGACAAAGTTTTTTAATTTTCCCCAAAAATTTGTCCCAAAACCTTTACCAATCATTTAAAAAATGTTTGTTGTGTTTTTGGACCTCTTTTTTATATTTAACAAAATACATATTATAGGAAGGTATATTTTATCCCTTAGGGAGGTGTGTGTGTGATATATCAAAATTAGGTATAGTGTGTATATATATATCCCCCTCCCGGCCCCCTTTATTAGGACACCATGCTAGTAACGGGTTGACCCCCTTTGCCCTTTAGAACTCCCCAAATTTTTCGTGGGATAGTTCAACAAGGGGTTCAAAGATGCTCAATTGTTCCAAGGGGCCCAAAGAGTGCCAAGAAAAAAATTCCCCACACCATGACACCACCACCAAACCCCCTGAACCGTTGAACAAGGCAATGGGATCCATGCTTTTTATTTGTTACCCCAAATTCGACCCACATCCGAAAGTCGCAGCAAAAATCGAACTCATCAACCCGGGAACGTTTTTCCCAAACTTCTACGTCCAATTTTGCACCCCTTAATGCGCTGGGGAAAGGGGAAACCAGTTAGGTTTGGGAGAGGGGAGAGGCCCTAAATTTATGTCTTTTGGTTTTAATTGTGTGACAGCATAAGTCTGCTGCACTTTTAAACAATAAAGCTAGTCTTTTTAATAGATTATAGCGAGAGATCGCTTCTCTCTGTTTTTGCCTCGGAGCGCCGGATCCACGTCCATTTTGGATACTTCAAGATATATATCTATATGTATATATGTGTGTGTATATATATCTATATGTATATATATCTATATATACTCCTCTGCCTCTCCCCTCTGCCAATTCCTACACTGGCTTCCCATTGCCCAGCGCATTAATTTCAAGTTACTGACCCTGACCTACAAGGCTCTCCATAACCTCTCCCCTCCAATACATCTCTGCTCTAATCTCCAGATACCTCCCCTCACGCAACCTCCGCTCCTCTCAGGACCTTCTTCTCTCCTCTCCTCTTATCACCTCCTCACACAACCGTCTCCAAGACTTCTCCCGTGCTTCCCCCATACTCTGGAACTTGCTGCCCCAACACCTCAGACTCTCCCCAAGTTTCACCAGCTTCAAAAGCAATCTGAAAACCCACCTCTTCAGGATTGCCTATGACCTAGAATAACACCACTGTCACTTCACCCCACGAACATGTCTGCCCCTACCTTCTGTCTCTTTCCCCCTTCCTTGTAGGTTGTAAGCCTTCGCGGGCAGGGCCCTCTCTCCCTCTGTACCTGTTGTTAGTCAGAGATTGTCACTACTGTAAATGTTTGACTTATGTTATGTATGTAACCCCCTGAATGTACAGCGCCATAGAATTAATGGCGCTATAAAATAAATAATAATAATAATAATAATATATATATATATCTATATATATATATGTATATGTGTGTGTATATATGTATATGTGTGTGTATATATCTATATGTGTGTGTATATATATCTATATCTATATGTGTGTATATATATCTATATGTATATGTGTGTATATATCTATCTATATGTATATGTGTGTATATATATCTATATGTATATATGTGTGTATATATATCTATATGTATATATGTGTGTATATATATATCTATATGTATATATGTGTGTATATATATATCTATATGTATATATGTGTGTATATATATCTATTTGTATATATATTTGTGTGTGTGTGTGTGTATATATTTGTGTATGTATATATGTGTATGTATATATGTGTGTGTATATATGTGTGTGTATATATGTGTATATGTATATCTATGTGTATATGTATATATATCTATGTGTATATGTGTGTGTATATATCTATATGTATATGTGTGTGTATATATCTATATGTATATGTGTGTGTATATATATCTATATGTGTGTATATATATCTATATGTGTGTGTATATATCTATATGTGTGTATATCTATATCTATATGTATATATGTGTGTATATATATCTACTATATAGCGAAAAACAAAACACAAGGGGCGCCGCTAGTGCAGTGCTTGGACAGATGAATAATACTTGGTCAGTATTGCACTAACCTGGTGATGTTGCGTGAGTCAGGAGGCGCAACTCTCCACAAGCCTATCGGTGGTAGTCTCTGCAGCCGCCTCTCCTCCTTCTGTGCTGCCGCAAACAGGCTACGGAGAATAGATTATGGGAAATATATTAGTGCTAAAAAGCAACTATAAAATCGGGTATATAAGGCGCTAAGACTACTTGTTAAAACAAACAGACGTTTAATTAGGACATAACAGGGGATAAAAATAATATGGACTACGCGTTTCTCTCTAAGCAGAGTTTCCTCAGGTCCTGTAGAGCAGGGGAACATCACAGTTTAAATAAAGTGAATTTTAGGGAAAAAAAAAAAAAACCCCAAATTTAAAGAACAACGTTCTGGGAGCTCTTGGGGGCAGATAGTGCACAGCAATGTTCGCCCGACAAAGACCCAATTAGCATCGGGGCCCGAAAGTGTTAATTAGATTGGGCTCTGATTTAAAAAAGAAGGATAATGGGGCAAGTGACTTTCCCCCCCACCCGGCGGATTAGCCGAGGGGGGAGGACGACGGGGTCCACTGTTCTCTATGAACAAAAGGTGGATTTTTCCCCAATTAAACCCGCGACGGATTGGAAACCCTACTGCAGCACAAATCCGGCGCGGTAGGGACGCGCCAATCCCGGGGAACTAAAACCCTTGAAAAGGGCCCCCCAACATTGATAAAAGCTTACAACTTTTCTCTGTGGCCAAATATAGGAAAGCTGAACTGACCCCCCACAATCCCGGGTAAAGGGAGGTAAATTCCCTGATATAAAAAAAAGAAATTTTGAAATTTTCAGGATTCCAAACCCTGAAAAAGGGGTCACCAAGATAAATGAGATGGTTGTTTCCGCAAACGCCAAAACCCTGCCAAACCCTCCCCTTTTGGCGGGGGGGGCCCGCTAATTTACCGGGGGCGCAAGGGGTACCTAAATGCGCTACTCTGGCGCCACCGGCCCCTCCTACAGGCGGGGGAAGCCGGGCCGCAGGGGGGCCCCAAAAATCACCCGCCCGGCAAGTCTCACTGACTTGTGTACCGCACGTCAGTCAGGGAGAAGGCAGGGGGGATTTGTTCCCCTCCCCCCTTTTTTTCCCCTGTAATTTCAGCGCCGATGCGTTTCCCCTGTGCAGGGAGAGGCAGGGGGGATCGTTCCCTTTCCCCCATTCTCCCCCCGGGAAAGCACAGCGCCTTTGGCGTGTCACGGCAGGGAGGGGGCATGGGGGGATCGTTCCCCCCCTCCCTTTTCCCCCCGTAAAAAACAGCTCCTGGTTCGTTCCCCGTGCAGGGAGGAGGCCCGGGGGATCATTCCCCCCCCTCCCTTTTCCCCTGTAAACACAGCGCCTGGTCTTTTCCCTGTTTCAGGGGGGAGGCAAAGGGGGGATCATTCCCCTCCTCCCTTCTCCCCCCTTTTGCACAAACGCCTGGTGCGTTTTTACTTTTGGGGAGGGAGGGGGCAGGAATATGTTTTCCCCTCCTCCCTTCTCCCCCTGTAAGTACAGGGGCCGGTGTGCCCTGTACATACAATTTAAACGCGCGGGGGGGTACACGCGGGTAGCACTCCTTTCCCCCCGCGCCCTTTTAGGAAAATCAACCGGAGCTTTGGGTTTTTTTTTTTGGAGCCTGTGGGTTTTTATTTTTTTATTAATTTTTTTTTTTAGTGGGGTACTGGGGGCGATGCCCGTACTTTAAAATTTCCTGCCCGCTACTGGGGGCCCCAAAAACTGGCTAAATATAAGGGGGGGTACGTACCCCGCTACTAAGGGGGGTACTGGGCCCCGGGGTTTTTAAGGGGAAACACCTGGCTTATTAGGGGGCTACTACCTTTGGGTATAAGGGCACTACCCGGGCTAAAAATTGGGGAAACTTTCCTGGCTTTTTGCCAGAGCTGTTATGTAATTTTGGTGGATTTGGGTGTGCATTTTTTAAGGGGGGAAAGGCACACCAACAAAATGGGGCCGGGCCCTGCAAATTTCTGTTTTTATTGGGTTTAAAAATTTTTCAGGGCCAAAAAAAAAAAAAAAACAAAAAACGTCCATTCCAGTCCATCCATTTCCCAAAATTAAAAATTTTTAAAAAAAAAGAAGTAAACACATCAAAAACCTAAAAATTAGTGGGAAAGGCCCAAAAACAATATCGAATAACAAAGTGAAAAATTAAAGGCAAATTAAACCCCCCAAACAAGTGAAAAAAAAGTGCAAATCATTTTAAATAAATAATAATCAATATCCCAAAATTATCAAAGTGTCAAAAATTGCAAAAAATAATGAACTCCCCCCACCCCAGACTGTTGAAAAAACATAAGATCCTTGATAGAGTTTAAAAATATTGGGGGTCCTCTGTAAAGCATGGGCATGAAACAAAAACAAACCCTAGACAACCAAAACGCCCACTATTCCAGGCGCAGTATGGGATTTTAAGGGGAAAGGCCCCCCGGGCCCTTTTTAAAGAAGGAAAAATCCGGAGGAACGCTTTTCACAGGGGCATTTAAAAACCCAAAAGAAAGCCCGCGGCATCTAAAAATGGGGAAAACTTATAGAACAAATTGCACAAAGGGGTATTAGACACTAAGAAAAAAGTCCCCGCGCCATCTTAAAGAATACAGCGCTTTAAAAGGGGTTTCTCACGCAGGGTTTTAGCCCCCCCCTTTTAATGTCCCCGGGTTTTTAAAAAGGGTTTTTGAAAAATTTAGGAGCGTGCCTTCTTTTTTCTGCCTCTTCTTCCCCCCCTCTTTCCCCCTTTCCCCCCAGAAAACAGACTGCTCTCCTTCTAAACAGCAGGAAAGGGAAGGGGGTTTGGGTGCCAGAGTTAACCCTGTGTGCCTGCCTAGGCTGCTGCTCCCTACACAATCAGGGGACAACAGGGAAGGGGGTGATCTATGATTTGTGATATCTTTTAAACCCGGGTATGCTAAAGCAGGGGCAAAGGGGATGCATTGTTCCCATACCCCCCCTGCTTTTCCCAAACCCCCCCATCCCAAGCAAACAAAAAAAAACCCGTCAGAACAGACAAGGCAGCTGTGAAGTGAGTTACAAAACCAGGGTGTGTCACTAGTACAAGCAACCCTGAAACCCTTCACCATTCCCCCCCCCCCAAATTTGTTCCAATTTTAAAAATCAAAACCCCCCACAACACATCATGATTATAAGTAACACACAGGGGCACTTTCGTCACATCTATTGATCACCTCAAACCCCTGCTCTCCCCCAATCGTTTTTAGAGAACAAAGGGGGGGACAAGGGACACACAGGGTTTTAAACCAAACAGACACAGAAGCCAGAAACCCTCCCCCCCCTCCCCCCCTTTTAAAAAAGAAGAAACTTTGCCCGGAGGGGCTCTGTGCTCCCTTTTTTGTTTTGAAGAAATCCCCCAGGAAGGGACCTTGAGATAAAAATCAACAGGTCAGCTGCTTTTAGAATTTTAGGGGGCTGATGCACTACTACTAACAGGGGGTAACTCAAAAACAGTAGGGGCATTTGTAATGAACATATATTGCAAAGCTTTTTGTTTTTTAAAAAATCTTTTAATTAAAACCCAATCATTTTAGCGAGAAAAAAAACCCTTTAAAAAAAAACAATTAAAGATTACATAAAAATTTTTTTTTTTTTTTTTTTAAATTTTTTTTTTTTTTTGTTAAAAAAAATAAGAAAAAAGAAAATAAAGGGCCCTTAAAAAAATATTTCATTTTGGGTTGGCGAAAAAAGTGTCCCCAAAAGATTCCCCAAAAAAGACTAAAAATCACAATGTGGAACCCCACATGTTTTTTGGGTAACCAGTTTCAGGGTGGCATCTCACGAGACCAAAATTTCCCAAAAACTGGTTTAAAACCTGGGAACAAACCTCCGTGTTAACAAGTAGAGGGAAAGGGGCCTGGGCACTCCAAAGGAAACTGCATATTCCCGTCACCGATAGACTTTACCAACAGTATTTCCCCCCATCTCATTAGTGTCCCCCCATTAAACACAATTAAAATTTTTGGGTAAAATACATATAAAATAAAAAAATAATAAAAGGAAAAAAAAAGGGGAAAAGGAAAAAAAGAAAATATAATTTTTACATAATATATAAGACCATGATCAGGCACACTACCAACAGAACAGACAACTAAAAATAAAAAAAATTATTTCACATAAAAAATAATTTAAAGTAACGAATTTTTAAAAAATACCCAATTTTGTAGGGGGAAGTTCATGGGATCCTTTATTTTTGTAATCTGAAAAAAAAAAATTTTTTTTTTTTTTTTAAAATATTTCAATAACCAATTCACAAAATACAAAAATTTAAAACTTTTCCCAAAAAAGATCACCACCCCCATAAAAACATCTGGGAAAACCGGGGAAAGGAAAATTGGGTGTACCAATAAATAAAATTTTTTTTAAACAAATTTAAAAGTTAAGCCACCGGGGTTTTAAAACATTTAGTATTTAAAATACCCCTTTTTAACTCCCTTTTTTTTTAAGAAAAAGACTGTCACCCCCCCCCTTTTAGTGGAGGGACATTTTCCAATGACCATAATTTAAGATTTATTTTCTATGGGTTTTTTTTCCAAAAAAATTTTGGATCCAAAAACCAAGCATTTTTTTACAATTTTAATTTTCAAGACCCATTAAAAAAGCGTTTATAAGGCACAAGTGGTTTCTCCCCCATAGATCTTTTTACATGGAAAACCCTAGAAAATATATAAAACCAATTGAATTTGCATGTTAAAAAAAAAGATTTGAAAAGGGAATAACTCATTTGGGGTTTTTGGGTGAACAAAAAAAATCTCCTTTTTTCTATAAGGTTTTCAAAGAATGCAATTCAGAAAATTAAAAAAACCCGTTTTTTGGGCTTACTTTAAAAAAATCTAAAAAAAAAAAAAAAAAAGGGGGGGAAAAAAAACCAAAAAAATTTTTGGGGGGGGGGGGAAAAAAAAAAAAATATTAATTTTAAAAAATAATTATTTTTTAAGTTTTTTTTGGGTTTTTTTTGGGGTTTTTTTTTTTTTTTTATTTATTTTTTTTTTTTTTGTCTTTTTTTTTTATAGTGGGGGTTTTTTTTTTTTTTTTTTTATTTTTTGGGGGGGGTTTTTTTTTTTTTTTTTTTTTTTTTTGGGGTTTTTTTTTTTTTTTTTTTTTTTTTTTTTTTGTGATTAAAATAACGGGGGGGTTAATTTTTTTGGGAAGTATAATTTTTTTGGTTTTGGGGATTTTTTAGGGGGGGGGGGGTTTAAAAATTTTTGGGGGGGTTTTTGATAATTGGTTTATTTTTGGAGTTTTTGGAGGTTTTTTTTTTTTTTGTGAAAAGGGGGGGGAAATGGGGGTTTGGTTTGGTAAATTAAAATTTTGAATGGGGATATTATTGGGGGTTTTTAATTTTACCTGTTTTAATTAGGGTATAAAATTAAAAAAATTTGGGGGGAATGTATTTTATTTTTGGGGGGGTGGGGGGGGAAAAAATTTTTTTTGGGGTTTTTTGGGGGGGGAAAAAAATTTTTTAAATTTTAAGGGGGGGGGAGGGGTTTGTTTTTGGGGGGGGGTAGGTAAGTAAATTGTAAAAAAAAAAGAATTTAAATAAGGGAAAAAATTTTTTTAAGAGGGAATTTAAAATTTTTGTTGGTTTAAAAAATTAAATAATTTTAAAAATAGGGGAAAGTTTTTTTTTTAAATTTTGGTTTTTTTGGATTTTTGGATTTTGGGGTTAAAGGATGGTAATATTTTTTTTGGGAAAAAATAAAGAATTAGGGGTTATTTAATTTTTTAATTTTTAAAAAATTATTAAAATTTTTAATTAAAAAAATTTTTGTTGTTTTGTAAAATTAAATTTGGGAGATGGATGGATGAGGTTTGGAGTTGCTTAAAAGGGGTTTTTTGAATTTTGGAAAAACCCCCCAAAGCCCATAAATGAATTTTTTTGGCCCCCTTTAAAAAACCCCCTGTTTCCGGGTCGGTGCTAGGATTTTTTAACAGCCTTAAAGGCCGTCCAAATTTTTCTTCAAAAACCTGGGATACAGGGGCCTTTCCAAAGAAAAGGGGCCCGGGTTTCCCCACAATCGGTACCAAAAGCGGGCCGCGGTTTCCCCCGAACACAGGGAGCAACCAAGAGGGGAAAAAGGGTATCAAGGGAAAAGGGGGGCATGTTGAATCACAGTCAAATCTAGGGCCCGCGCCTTCTTGGGCCCCCAGGAGGGGATAGCACACAGGTACAGGGCCCCCGGGAAACATCACCACCATTTGGGGGGGGGGAAAAGGGTTTTCCCCCCGGGCCCATTTTTAAAAATAAAAACAAAACTTCAGGGGAAGGGAAATTTTTGCTGCAGGGGTGGGCCTTTTGAAAAGGGAAAAAATCCCAAGGGCTTGCAGTTTTAAAATTGGAGAGGGGGGGTACAGCTATTGGGGACCTTGAAAATCATGGGAAACCTTGGAAAAGGGTACTGTCCCCTTCCCAAAAGGAAAATGCTGCAAAATAAATTTTTAAAAAAATATAAAGGAAAAGGGAAAATTGGGGGAATTTTTAGATAAAGGGGAAAATTAGGAAAAGAAAAAAGTAAATTTAAACAAAAAGAAAAAAAAAATAAAAAAAATTAAAAAAAGGGTTTTCCCGGACACACTTTGAGAGCTGGTCCCGAAGAACTGAGGTCCTCCAAAAAAAAGTGGAAAAAAACCCCTTGGGGGAAAAAAAGGGGGAAAAAAAGGAAAAAATTGGGGTTATCATTGGTAAGGAAAAAAAAAAAAAAAGGGGGGGTAAAAAAAATATTAAAAAAAAAAGGAAAAAAAAAAAAATTAAAAAAAAAAATAAAAATTTAAACTGAAAAAAAAAAAAAAAATAAAAAAAAGGAAAAAAAAAAAAACGTTTCGGGGACAGGTTTGCCCAAAAAAAAAGAAGGGAAATTTTCTGATTTGGAAGTGAAATTTTCCTAGCCCTTAAGGGGGAAATTTTGGGGGGGATAATAAGGAAATCCCAAAAAACTAATAATTGGGGGGCCCAAAAAATTTTTTCCCTTTTGATGTATAGGGGGACAAAGCTTCCTTTAAAATTCCCCTTTGGGATAACAAAACCAAGGAGGATCGGGAAGAGGGGAAAGTTTATTAGAGGATTGAAAAAATTTTAAAGCGGCAAACTAAATTCTTAATCTGAAAGAATTTGGGGTTTTGATAAGGAAATTTTGGGGATAAATTTAAAGAAAAAAAGAAGGTATTGGAAATCTTCCCCAAAAAGAAAGGGGAAACCCCGACGCGTAGACGAAGAAAGAACCCAAGGAAAAAGAAAAAGTCAAAGGGTTTCCCCCCAAAATTGGGGGCCCCGGGCAGAGGAAAAAGTACTGGCACTTTTTTGGGACAGTTCGGGGCCCCCAAAACGTTGATAATTTTCTGCCCCCACCCGGTTTTTTTTTTTTTGTTTGGGGGCCACTGGGGGGGGGGGTTTTTGGGGGGGTTTTTTTATAGGGTTTTTTTAAATTGGGGAAAGGGGTTTATTAGGTTGGGTGTTAAAAAAATTTTGGGGAAAAGTTAAAAAAGGTTTGCGGGGGGTTTTTCCCCAAGGAAACAGGGGGAAAAATAATTATTCCCGATTAAAACTTTTTGGGGGGTGAGGGGGAATTTTTTGACGATGTGGGGGGGTATTTTTGAGGTTTTTAGGGTCCCTTTCCCCCGGGGGCATTTTTTCATGAAAAAAGAAAAAGTCATAAGGAAAAGGAAAAGATCGGGTTTAGGGGTTTTTTAATACCCAAGGGTTTTTAAAATTTTTTTTTGGGGGGGGTAAAATTGTGTGCTGTTTTTTTTATCTGTTCGGATATAGTACCCCATGGGTTTTCCATAGATCATGCGGAAAATATCCTGAAACGTGAAAGGGTTTTTCTTTTCTCCCCATAAGAAAATTTTAAAAAAAAAAAAATTAAATTTTTGAAAAACCTTAAAAAAAGAACCTGAAAATTATAAAAACTGCAAAGACACTTTTGGGGATGAAAGGGATTTTAGTCGTTTTAAAAAATTTTTTGGGTAGGTGGGGTTAAAGGGATCAGCAAAAAGTTAAGGAGAAAGCGGGTTTGTAAAATTCTATTTAAAAAAACATGTTTCAATAAAATCATTTTCTAAAGAAAGGGTTTTTGGAGGAAAGTTTTAGAAAGGTGAAGGTAGAGACCCCAACAGGGCCCACTTAATCTTTTTTAATGTATATGCGCCCAACACCAGGATAAGAATTTTTTTTAATCAAATAAAAATCTTTATATCCAGGGGAAAATGGTAACATTTTTATTGGGGGGACTTTAATTTGTGATGGATGAAAGTGGGGATAGGAGTCAAAGGGGTTTTCAGGGGCAGGGCTGAGGCCCGCGGGTCGGAGCTTGATTCATGATCTTTGTGACTCCACAACCAAGGGGATTTTTAAAGAGTTTGGGTGGAACCCCCGGGGAAAGGAAGTTCATTTTCATCATCTCAAAAGTACCCCAACCGGTCTCACTGGTTTAAATTTTTTGGGCCCAATAATCAACTTATGGGACGGGTGGAGTCAGTGGAGATAGAGATCTGTGATCTGGGATCACTCCCCTTGAGCTCCCCCACTAAAGTTTTTCCAACTGGGGGCACGGTTTATTTTGTAGCTTTTTCCCTGGTCCCCTTTTCCCGGGAAAGACGATCATTTTGGGACCTTTTTGCCGAGGTGGGGGGAATTTTCCCGGGGGGGGGGATTAAAAAGACACCTAAAACAACCCTGGTTTATTCGGGGAAAAGGGGAAAAGGGCATTTTAAAGGGGGAGAATTAGGGCCTATGGGGCGCAAGAAAAAAGGATTTAAAGGCAAAATTTGAAAAGTACACAATCGTTTTAAAAACTGTTAAAAAACGAAATTTTTATCCCACCAGACAGAAAAAACCAAAAGGGGACGGGTTTTAAAGGCCCAAGGGAAGGGCGTTTAAACCTTCCAACAGAAAAGAAAAGAGTTTTTTCTATAGGGGGATCAACTGCGACCCTTCCCCTTTTTAATTTGGGGGTAACAAGTCAGGGACGTTATTACGAATTTGGTAAGGAAAAAGGGGGGGGCCGACTAAAAGTGGGGTTGAAGGATGCCGGGGGTAGTGGGGGAGGGACCTAAAAATTATTAATAGTATTTTTTGAATCTTATTACAGGGAAAATTTACACTCATCCCCCGTGGGGATATGGGGCCCAAAGGGGGAAATTTATTTCTGAAGGTAACGGGTTACAGAGGTTGTCCAATGAGAATAAGGGGGAAAATTGAATGGGGGAAATTTGCGAAGAGGGAAAATTTAAGTGGTCATTCCCCAAAAAAATTTTCCAAACTTTCCAAAGGGACCAGGCCCGATGGCTTTTCTGGGGATTTTTTTCAAACTTTCCCGCATAAAAGAGGAGGGCCCCCAAGGGTAGTGCAGGTTTTCAAAAGAAATCGAAAAAGAACATAAGACATCCCTCTGGGAACCCCTGCCTATACAAAGTTTTTTACAAAAAAGGGGGGGGACCCAGGGGTTTGGGTGAATCCCATCGTCCTATTTCACTAAATAAATTTTAAAGGACATCAAGATTAAACCCTAAGGGCATAGCAAATAGACTAGGGGGCTAAAATGCCCAAATCTAATAGGGCCCCCATCAAATGGGGTTTTTCAAGGGGGGGATCGGGTAAAAACATTAGGAAAAGACTTGGGGATGGGAAACTATTTTTGAAAAAAGGGGGGATTCCCCAGGAGGGGGCCCGGGGGCTTTAATATCGACGCGGAAAAAGCCTTTGAAAATGTCAAAAAGGGCTTGGCTTTAACTTTTGGGGCTCAACAAAATGGCTTTACCGGGTTTCTTTAAAAAATTTTAAACACTCAATGTACAACACCCTCCAAACAAAGGGACATAGTCCGGGGTTTTATCTCTTTCCCCGATTCACTTAAAAAAAGGGGAAATAGACAGGGTCCCCCCTAACACCCTTGCTTTTTGACATCGCCCCGACCCCTTTGGGATTACCCCTTGTTGAAACCCAATTGTTACAAAGGAAAAATTTTGGGGGTGCCCGGGGAAATTAAGGGTAGTTTTTTTCGCAGACGACATACTCCGTTTTCTCAAAAGGGCCCATTTTGGGCCCGGTTTAAGAACGTGCTCGAGACACTGATAAAATTTTGGGGAATTTTTTTAGGATTTAAGATAAAAAAAAGAAGTGCAAAATTTCCACTGGGTTTACGTAACCTCATTCCCCGACACTTTTTCAGTTGGAGGTTGGGGGATTCCCATTTTTAAAGATTTGGTTTTCAGAATTGGTTTTAAAAGGTGCAGATATGTATCAAAATTTAACCCATTCCCCCCCTAAATCACAAAAATCCTGTTAGTTAGAAAGGGGGGAAAAGAACTTCCCTTTGGGCCATTGTAGGGGGTTTAATTAATCAAAAAGAAATTTGTTTTGCGAGATTTTCTCAACCCTTTACAAAAATATACCCCTACTTACTTTAAACACAAAGGATGTTTAAAAGGGGGCGGGCGGGCCTTCTCAGGATTTATTTTGGGAAAGGGAAGATGGGCTCGTATTAGTTTTTTGAATTTAAAATTTTCGATGGGAAAGCTCAGGGGGGGGTGGGAATTCCCCAATATAAGATTCTATAATTTGGCTTCCATGTGGCAGCATGTAAGGGACTGGATGGATGGTACGGGCATTTTTTCCAATTCGGACCTGGAATCCCAGCTGGCATCTTGTTGCAGTTTGCTGTCATTACTACACTTACCTCTGAGATTGCGTCCTGCAGAAATTAGGTGTAGTATAATTCTTAGAGACACATTAGCTACATGGAGACACGTAAGAAAGCTGTTTAATCGTCCCATGTACATTTCCCGCTATGCTCCTCTCTGGAATCTGCCTTCCTTCCGACCGGCGAAGGAGAATAAGTTATTCCAAATCTGGAAACAAAGGGGAGTTAGGGTGCTAGGGGATATTTTGTCGGAATCATAGGATTCACTACTTAGTTGGGAAAAACTTAATGCAAAATTCTCCTTGGGAGTGAACCAGATTTTTCAATACAAACAAATAGAGGGTTTTTGCCGATCCAATGTTTCACATCTACAGTCCCTGGGAGAAACGATGGAGTTTGCTGAGCTCACAAAATCCAGAGATAGTAAAGGGATGCTGTCTAGATTATATTCCATTCTCCAACTCAAGAGTAGTGAATGGCTGGAGGATAAACTCTTTGGGGATGGGGTGACGGCTAGACGATGTGGATTTGCAGCACAAAATTTTGAAGGCTATGCAGCTTGTGAGGAAGTCTATAGCAAGTGAGCAATGGAGAGAGGTATTTTTTTCGATTGGCGCACAAAACCATATATGCCTTCAACATCCCTCATGGCCCAGAGAGGCCCACATATTTAACAGCATGCCCAAAATGTGGCCTGGAGAAAGCCGATCTGTTTCATTGCATGTGGCAGTGCTTGGGTATCAATAGGTTCTGGCAACAGATAAAACGCTATGTTGCAGATACCTGGGGTTGTTTAATCTCATTTAATCCTCAGGACATGTTATTCCACTATGCTAACAAGGAGATAACTGGGGTAGCATCAGAAAATACTCTGATTACACTTAAAGGAGTTGTCTCCCTTCAGAGTTTCAGAGAATGCATGAATGAAATACTCTGTCACTTCCTGGTTCAGACTGACCATTTGCATACAGCTCCATGCTTGTACAGCTCCATTTCCATGCTGTGCTTTCAGATGCTAATTAGATCAGATTAAACTTCTCAAATTACTAACAGGACTTCTTATCTGATCCCCAAAACAAAAGCCCTAATTACAGTTCTGTTTATTTTTACATAAATCAAGCTTTTTACTGCTGAGCAGCACAGGACACGCTGTGACCTGGGGTGATGATGTCACTCGCTGTTATCTCCCTTGAACAAACAGCAGGGGAGAATTGTTTACAGGTCAGTTACTGAGGGAACTGAAATAGCCAGGAGGTCATAAATTCCCTGTATCTCCTTAGGGAAAACAGAGGAACAAAGCAATATATTTGGAAAATGTCTTTATTTTGTGTTCCCTACAATTTGAAAGCTATTCTTTGTAGCGAGACAACCCCTTTAAGGGGGTTCATGTCACCTTGTTGGTGGCGAAGAAATGTATTCTAAGACACTGGATAGATGAATCGGTCCCAACAGTCTCGGAGCTTACAGAGTGTTTACGACAAGTCATTTATCTAGAGAAGCTTCAAGCGATTAAAAGTAAAGACACTGAAGCAGGGAATTTTTTGAAGAAATGGAGACCCTTTATTTCCACACAATACAATGCAGATGAAATGAAGTCCTTGCTTGAACCATTTAAGTACACTGAATATTACCTTGTAGACCAACTAAGAGGTACTCTAGGAAATCTCGATATTGTAATTTAGCACAGGACAGAGCAGCGCACAACGCATTGGGTTGGTTGGGGGGGTATTTTGGATAGAGCGGTTTTGTAAGAATTTAATATGTTTTGTTCTTTAAACTGCGTAAGGGAGGGAAGAAAACTGTGGGAAAAACTAGGAGACAGTTTGTATCTCTTTGTCAAAGAGCTTACTAGATATATTGTAAATGACCATGATATGTCTAGAAAATTATTTGCTGATTTTCTGATATGTGTACATGTATTATGCTCTGTTTTCTTTACATGTTTGTATCGATTGTTTTCCTTAATAAAACATGTTTTAATAAAAAATCTCTCAAAATTTTATCCCAAAAAAAAGGGAAAGCATGCTAAAAATAAGTCCTGCCTTTTGAAAAAATTTGGGCCCTCGGGTGGATAGTTTCAGAGTCTTAGAATTTTAGGAAAAAGGTACATAACAGGAGTATCTGGATATTGAACTATCAAACAAGTTTTAAGTTGTTGCTCTATGATATTATTTTCAAATGCCTCATCTACGACTATTTTTAATTTTTACTAAAGTCAAATTTAGGATCTCGTTCAAGCCTTCGATATACTTGGGGGTCAGAAAGTTGTCTATTGGCTTCATCGATATATTTCGATGTGTCCAAAATAACAACTGCACCCCCTTTATCTGCAGGTTTAATTGTAATGCTTGAATTACTACACAATTCATTAAGAGCAGTTATCTAGGCTGACAATAGATTAGGGTGTTGCAAAATTTTGTTGGAATGGTCTTTCTTTAAAACCCAAAATCGTACAAATTTTAAAAAAAATTGGTGTAATAATTTAACAAAAAACTATTTTAAAAAATCCCCAATTTTAAAGTAAAACCCTTAAGCAACGGGGGAACCCACATTAAAATTTTAAACCATCAGTAACAACATAGGAATTTTCCTTTTTGGCAAAACCTTATTGGGTAAATTTAAAGTATAGAAGAAAAAATTTTTCCCCATTTTAAATATCAGGGAGAAAGCCCCCAAAATTCTGCGCTTTTTTTAGCTTTCTGAGTTGTTTCAAATGTTTCTGATTTTCTTGTTTTTTTCGGGGCCCCTCCTCTGTCTTCCGGGCCCCTTCTCCCGGGGGGGGGTCTCCGTTTTGGGGTTTTATGCCCTCAAAAACCCCCTCCCCCCAAAAAAAAACCGGTTTTCAATTTCCCATGACTGGGAAAAATTTTAAAGAACCCGTTTTCTTAATTTTTTAAACTTTGAAAAACAAGACAAATCCCAATTTATCGGCCCCCCATAAAAAACAAAACCCGCAACCCGGAAAAAAACGTTGCCCCTTTCCTCTTTCCTTTTTTAAAACCCCTTTTTAAATTTAATTTAAAAAAATTACACCTTTGTTTGGGGGCAGAAAAAAACAATTTAAAATGATCCACAAGGGCAAAAACCTTTTTTAAAATTCAACACCCGCAATCTTTTTAATTTCCCGTTTTCACCAAAATTAAGATCTTTATGTAAAAAATTACCCAAATTTTTGCAAAATAACGTCCCAAAAGCATGGGTTTTTTGGATATTAAATCAAACCTTGACCGAAAGTCCAAATCCTGAGTAAAGAAAATTTATTTTATAAGTCTGGTCCCATAAACCCGTTTTGGGAATTTGATTGTGTTTGTAAAAACCCCCCTAAGGGATGCAGGTTTTTGTTCCAATGTAATTTGGGTTCTTTTTTTAAAGAGAATTTAAAGTTTCCCTTTATAAAGGATTTTTTTTTGCCTTAATTTTTCATTTTACCCCTGATTTCCCCAGGGAATATCCCATTGGGCCCAATTTATGTCTTCTCCTACACTGAAGTGAAAGGGTTTTGGAACGGGTTGGAGGTTATGGGCCAAATTTTCCCTTTATACTTTTCCCTCCCACCTTTTGTTTACAAAAATTAAAGTTGAAAATCTTTCTAAGAAGCAAATTTCAAAAAATAAAATTTTTTACGGCTTCAGTTACAGGCACATTACACACACCGGCTCAGCTCAGCACTTAACACACACACCGGGTCAGCTACCCGGCACATTACAACACACAAAGGGTCAGCACAGGCAAATTACACACACAACCCGGGTCCCCCCACAGGCACATTAAAACACACACGGCCC
>JAODAL010040018.1:0-37382 GCA_025379985.1 Phyllomedusa bahiana
TCAGTTTTTACCGAAGATTGAACGCCAAAAAAGCAAAACCCCCGCAAATTTTCGGGGGCTAAGCTGTGCTCAGATGCAACAGGCTTAAACCTGAGGCGCTCCCCCCCTGATACACTTGTTGATGAAGCTCTGGGGTGACGGGGGGCCCAGCCACTCCGACAGGGGCAGTGCACCAGCCAAGGGGAGGACCCGGGGGCCCCGCTCCAATTAGCTGGGGGGGCGGAACCGGGAATCCCATTTAAACTCCCTGAAAGCTGACTGCTGCCCTGGATATTGCTGGCTACCTGTGGTTCTTGTTTTTTTTTGTTGTTTTGCAACCCAGATACCTGCCTCGGTTTTTCTCCTGACCCCGGTTGCTCCGTTTTTTGTGCTTTGCTTCCGTTTGGTTTTTGACCTCGGTTTTTTTACTTTTATTCCTCGGTTTTTGATTTGTGGTTCGGCTTCTTTTTGATTTTACCCCGGACTGTCTGACTATTCTTCCTTCAGGCCCCCAGCACTTTAGCAGCGCGGGACTGTTGCCCAGTTGCCCTTTGCCGCCGGGGCAGCACGTATTTGGCAGGGACGTGGGCGGGGTTCCGTTAGGGCTCACTGCACCACCCTTGACGTGACACAAACATGGCGCAAGTACTTTTATTTTCACAATTTGTCCCATTTAGAATTTTTTTGTGGTTTCTCAGTATATTCTATGGTAATATGAATAGCATTAATTAGAAAGTATATCTTGGGTAGCAAAATAAAAGCCCTCATATATCTATGTAGGTGGAAAAATAAAAAAAGTTGTGGCTCACGGAAGACGGGCAGGGAAAAACGAACGTCAAATAAAAAAAAAAATAGGCCGGGGTTAAGGGGTTAAATACTCAAAATACTCACTATAAGTTATGTTAATAAAAATCATATGGCTGTATAAATTTGTATTTTAGCATTTAACTTGATCTCCAGATACAGATCTTGAAGACGATTGCTATGTTGCTTTGTACTGTATGTACCTCATGCACCTTATGCATAATGCTTACAATCAATTTTGCTTATATTTATGAACTATTTTATATTGTTACTTTTCAAGCTCATATCTAACTACACCACTGTTTATAACATAATTGCGTTTATAAACATTTTCTGCAAAGTACATGTTGTATAATGTAGTGGTATATAATAAAACACATTTTTAAATTGTTACTGTATAAATGACTGTTTCAAGAATTCTGCTGTTTTAGGCTGCAAGTTAGAATATTGCCTTTAGACAAATGAGCCCATTTGTTCTACTCACCTCTACACTCTTCTGCTACTGTCATAATGAAAAATTATTTCAGAGTGTGGTTTAGGTGAAATCAATGTCTGCAATATTGTGCTTCAGTACAGAAAAAGTCCAAAAGGAATATGTAGACAGATTTAGCTAAATCTGATATATATCCGTGAATCAATTCACAATGGTTAGGATAAACCTAAGTGCATCACCAGCCTCTACTACCTAATATAAAGAAACATACAGTAGTATAGAATGCACAATGTATGTTTAATATCTGTTCTTCTATGAATATGATGCAATTGGCAGATAAAGGGGTTTAAACATTCCACATGAAGCATGTCATCTGGAATTAATTACTCTTATTGCTGTAAACAACTACAAGTTTCTTTGCCCGTTAGAAGTTTATTGATTCTAGATTCTATATTGATTTTATCTTTAGGAATACTTTTTAAACAAAAATAATCTGTTATATTTACAGTTACATATCTTCAATGTATAACTAGTAGCAGGGCTAAAGGCTCATGGGCCCTGGTGCAAAGCTTGGGCCACTGGACAATGGCTGTTCGCCGCTAATTTTTAACACCAGGCTGCCTACTTGGGTTACGGATTTCTGTGGTGTTGCAAGTTGCAGAAAATTTTTTCTACCTGATTGTCCAATATAAGAAAATTGATTTGAAATGGGGCCAGGCGGTGGAAAAAAAACAAACAAGTTACACAGCCAACGCGCCTGCCTCACTCCGGCCGCGGGAGACTAACCCTTTGCTACCGCGACCGATCATGGTCGCGATAGCGAAGTTACAGGGAGGGGGTGGCTCCCCCCTGCTTGAGATCTCTTAGTATGCGCGCCCCCAAACCGCTCGTCTTTACCCGACAGCCCCCATGCTTTTTCTAAAGATCCAGGGGTGTCTGGTGACGTCACCATGCCGCAATGCATTTTGTGCATGGTGATTAACAGTCACCATGGAGACCCGTATACAGCACAAGCTTTATGGGGGCTGCCTTGTAAAAGCAATCTGAAGATCCACAATGGGGAAAAGTGAAAAAAATGTGAAAAAGAAAAAAGGTTAAAAAAAGTAAAACACAAAACAAAAAAATAAAGTAAAAACACGTAGACCGCCCTTTTACCCATTACAAATGGCATTTGCCCCCAAAAAGATATAAATAAATAAAGTACACACATTTGGTATCGCCACATGCGTAATGACCCACCCTATAAATCTGTCATGTTAATTAGCCTGCACGGCGAACAGCATTAAAAAAAAAATTTTGTTAATCTCACAGCACATAAAATGGAATAAAAAATCTATCATAAACTCATATAAACACAAGTGGTGTCAATTAAAATGTCAGTTCATTCAGCAAAATAAAAAAATAAATAAAAACCCTTACACAGCTCAGTATACAGAAAAATAAAAAAGATATGGCTATCAGAAGATATTGATGCATAAATATTGCTTCATACAATAAAAACACTTTTTTTTTTTTTTTTTAAAAAGGTGCTTCCGCATAAAATATTATATAAATTGGGTATTGCCATAATCATCTCAATCCAGGGTGCAAAACTAATTGGTCACAGATATTGCACGGTGAGCGCTGTTAAAAATAAGAATAAAAAACACTTCTATGATTTTCTTCACCCTGCCTTCCAAAAAAAGAATTTAGAAGCGATCAAAAAGCCTTGTCCCTCCAAAAATGATACCAATAAAAACATCAACTCATCCCACGAAAAAACAAGCTGCTATACAGCTCCGTACACAGAGAAATAAAAAAGTTATGGCTCTCAGACTATGGCAATTCAAAAATGTGTTTTCCTTTTTGAATAAAAGAGTTTTTATTGTGTAAAAGCAGTAAAACATAAAAAATATACAAATTGGGTATTGCTGTGACTGCTGTAAAAAATAAAAATAAAAAACACTACCAGGATTGCTGTATTTTGTTCAAAATGCCTCACAAAAGCATTAATAAAAAGTGATCAAAGCATAATATGCACCCCATAACGGTACCAATAGAAACATCAACTCATCCCGCAAAAAACAAGCCCACAATCAGCTTTGTATACAGAAATCTAAAAAAGTTATGGCTGTCAGACTATGACAACATAAAAATGCAATTTTTATAAAATTTCTATTGTGTAAAAGTAATAAAACATGAAAAACTGTATAAAATGTATATTATTGCAATTGACCCGCATAGTAAACTTATTATGTCATTTATCTGGCACGGCGTAATCTGAAAAATAAAGTAAAAAAAAAAGGGGGTTTAGAGATGGGCGAATTTCTCAAAAATTCGGTTTGCCAGATTCGCCGAATTTTCTGCAAAAAATCGTTTCAACCCAAAATTATTTGCGGCGAATCGCATTAAAAAACAGCTATTTTCTGGTTGCGGAGAGCCTGAAGGGTGTTGTAGAACATTGTGCCATGCTCAAATATGCATAGGGAGTGTGGTTTGGTCTTGAGACAATGCTGTGTTTTAGTATGACACGCAGATGACAAGTGCCGCTCTTAGAATCGCTTCACACTTCACTTCTCTGGGCAGTGACAGAGGCAAAACTGACCAAATAACTGAAGTGGGAACACAACCTAACAAGGTAATGTCAGCGCCAACTGGAGAGAACTGAGCTGGGGGCCAAGAACCTACAATAGCTTCAAAGAGCGCACTCCTTTTACACCGACATCAGATGATTCCACAGATTATGATAGAACCTGTTCTGTTAAACGCCGATACATATAGAGCCCCCCCACCCCTGAAAAAGTGGAGAGGGTGTTGGCAGTAATTTGGCGTTGACGTCACTGATCATGTTTCCCTTCCTTTGATCCGTCAGTGTCCGCTTTCAATCGGTTATAAACTATAATAACTATCTGTCTTAGGCCATGTTCAGACGGTTTAAAACTGGACGTATTTCAGTCTCTAATTACGCGCCAGAGTGCGCAAATTACAGGCTGAAAATGTCCCAGTCATTACGGTAATCCAGTTCTCATAGAGAACTATGGAATTACGTTCCCTCTCCCTGCTCGGCGAATACGCCGCGGGGGGAGATAATTGACATGTTAATTACCAGCGGCGTATACGTGCCGCTGGTAATGCAAGACTATGGGCAAGTCTATGGGCCGCTCCCGCCCCGCCCCGGCCATACGGCGTAATTGCGGGGCGTGTGAACCTAGCCTTACACACAGAAATTTTTGAACTTTGAAAATTGCTAATTTTTCCAAATTTTCATAATATTTCACAAATAAACAAGGATTGTATGGACCACTTGGGTAGGTAAAAGTGTCAAAAAGTTATTCTCACATAAAGTGACATATGTCAGATTTTAAAAAACGAGGCTCTGTCAGGAAGGCCAAAACTGGCTCCCGCAGTAAGGGGTTAATGGTTAGTTATTCCACCAGCTCAGGGGCACAGCGACTGGCAGTCCAGTTGCGCCATCGTATCCCAACTTGCTCCATAGTTTTATCAGAAATTTATACCAACTATCCATTCATTAAATTGTGGGGAAGGTATATAGATCACATTAATATTGTGTGGTCCGGATGTAAGGAAGACTTTGTTCACTTTGTGACTGATCTTAATATCAATGACATTGGTCTTAAGATCATATATGAGATTGGATTTAATTATCTAAATTTCCAAGAATTTGAGCAACGGTTTTGACACCGCAATTTTTAGGAAACTCACAGCAAGAAACAATTTATTGAGATGGGATTCTTTTCATCCTTTCCTACTTCAACAAGGTACACCAAAGGGACAGTTTCTGTGTTTATGCCACAATTTTTCCACTTTGGACAAATTTAACCATCAATCTAAATTGTTACAAAATAGAGTTCTTGAACGTGGGTACCTAAAATTTATACTGAAGTCTGCTTACAACGTTGCTCTTTTGGAGGATCAATCTGTCCTATTAAATCCGAAAATTAAGACTAAATCCTCTGACTTTCTTAGGATCATCGATGCTGCCTCAGACACGGCCGTGTTTGTCCCTAGGCAGCCATGTGCCAGTGCGCAGGATGGCACTATCTGGGGGGCAACAGCATTACTTCTTGTTTTTTTGCCACCTTCCGAGCCTTGCCCTCTCCCCCTCCAAAGCATGGGTGACAAGGGTAGGTGAGAGGGAGTTGTGCCAAAGTATGCTGATAGTTATATTAGTGACAGCAGCTAACATTGTGGTAAGTTTTACCCATCTACGCCTTGTTTTTATGACAGTGCACCAGACCTCATCATGTAAGCAGCAACTTTCTTAGAAGTAGAGTTACTGTGTCTTTTGGGGATAGAGTGCCCAGAGAGGTGAGCAGAGATGGCGGAGGAGGATCAGTAGGCAGCCCCGATTCTTTAGGGACCAGTACTGAAGTGTTTGAACTGGCAGAGCAGTCACCTAACAACCCTTGGGATCATTTGAGTTGGAGCTGGACTGCGACTTCTGCCTCCGCTGATAAGTGCCGGCCGTTTCCAATGGAGCAGGTAAACTGACATATGTGAATGTACACTGTGCATATTGAGGCCCCTACCGTATACTGTATACTGAGGTTCCCCAGGTTGTACAAGCACCCCAGGTCGTTTATATAGAGGCCTCCTTGTATTCTGAGGTGCCCCAGGTTGTACCATTGCTCACCACTTATTTCTTGTCTCACTAAAGGGTGACCTCTCTTTCTATTGACAATTAGACCAATTTTCAGTTTAAATAGGTTCTTCGCTTCCTTTTAAAGTAAAATGTTATGCCGCAAATAAAAAGAAAACAACTATACTCCCCTTCCCTCAGTCTGTGGTCCCAGCGCTGCTTCTCTCTGGTCTTCTACTGTCACCGCTGCAGCCAATGTCTTTTTTTCCATTAGGCCACCTGCACTGTAAATTTATGAAGTCGCATTAAGGATACTGACTCACAAAATGAGCCTGCTCAATACCCAGTTGGTGCTGGCTAGTGATGAGCGATTACATTGACTATCGTCATCGGGTCGATAGTCGATATCGGCAATTATCAATAAGATATCCGATAGTCGATAATAGTTATCGCCGAGACCCATAAAGTCTATGGGAGAGCAACAACACTTCATTTTTACACCCAAACTGGGCTGGAGAAGCTGGAATTAACATCCACAACAGTCAAATGGATACGTGCTACTCTTAGGCAACACACTTAGGTTATAAAAGCCACAGAAAAAAGTCACAGACCATTCCATATCCCTGTTTTGTCCAGCATGACCCTTAAACCTGCATGACTCACAAATTAAAAGTGCCAGAAGGCAGTATGATTTGAACCATCATTTTACTTGAACTGGACATTGAATATCCCTGTCCTGGAATGCAGCATGAGCCCCAAACCTGCATGACCCCCAAATTTAAAAAGTGCCGGGAAAAGGAGTCTTTTAACCACCATTTTAGTTGAACTGGACATTGACTATACTGTCTGTACCACAGTATGACCATTAAACATGTCTGACCCACAGATTAAAAAGTCCCGGGAAAAAAGGAGTCTTTCAACCACCTTTTTAGTTTCACTGACATTGACCATACCTGTCTGGGCCACAGCATGAGCCCCAAACCTGCATGCTCCCAGTTAAAAAGTGCCGGAAAAAGGAGTCTTTCAACCACCATTTAGTTTCACTGGACTTGACTATACCTGTCCTGGGCCACAGCATGAGCCCCAAACATGCATTGACCCCAACATTTAAAAAGTGCCGGAAAAAGGAGTCTTTCAACGACCATGTTAGTTTCACTGGACATACACTATCCCTGTCCTGGAATGCAGCATGAGCCCCAAACCTGCATGACCCCCAGATTTAAAAAGTGCCGGAAAAAGGGGAGTCTTTCAACCACCATTTTAGTTTCACTGGACATTGACCATACCTGTCCTGGGCCACACCATGACTCTTAAACCTGTTTGATCCACAGATCACAAAGTGCACTATGCTATTTTGTACAGTGACTGTCACTTAGTATATTTTTTGGTAACTGACATTTGTTTATTGAATTTATTTAGGGAAGTTTTATTTATAGTTTTACATTATTATCATTTTGCTTTTTTTCAAGTGTGATAACATACAA
Source organism: Phyllomedusa bahiana (assembly GCA_025379985.1). Classification (NCBI taxonomy): domain Eukaryota; kingdom Metazoa; phylum Chordata; class Amphibia; order Anura; family Hylidae; genus Phyllomedusa; species Phyllomedusa bahiana. The sequence goes on from JAODAL010040018.1 coordinate 7,280, forward strand.
CATACACTCCTCCCTGCAGTTTTTAAAGGTATTTTTTACACGTGTAGATGTGTTAATTCGTCCGCACACCCCATAATTAATAAAAATGTCCTAATCATCCCCAAAACACTTCTTAGTTGAGAAGACATTTGCCCTCCTGGCTTCTGAGAGTGATTTCAGCCAATCAATTCAATGGTTTCATTTTTCCTCCAAATCCTTCTTCAGTGATTAGGGACAGACTCCCCTGCAGATCAGTTTGATGCGACCCATAGTGACTCCAGCCCCAGAAAATTTTAACCCTCAATTGTGCAATTTGTGTCCAGCCCTGGACCCCTTTTTTACACTACTTAACCTCACAGAAATCACATTTTCAAAATCTGATTTTTTGGAGAAATTTGAAGCTTTCCTGATTGCCCCTAACGGTGAGAGCCAGTGCTGCCATAAAGCCATCTGTTAACACGGAGGTCCAGCTGCCAAGACAGACTTACAGTGGGTGCGGTGAGAGCCCAGACTAGCACCCTGCCCATCTATTAAACGCAGGTTAGCAGCCAGGGCGGAGTTACAGTGGGTACGTGAGAGCCCAGGCTGGCGTCTGTCATCTTTTTAACACGAGGTTAAAATGCCCTGATGACGCCGCAACGTCAACAGTCGTGCTGAAGCAGAGTGTGGAAGCGGAAGTGTGAGGTAAGACCTCCAGCCTTCCTCAGTACATAGTCAAGACCTGGGTTGCGCTTACCCCTCCATATGAGTGCGGACCAATTGAGCTTCACTTGGAAATACTGGTGGTTAACGCTCCTGTTCCACCCAGGTGCCCTTTTTCTTGGCATTCTTTTTCTCATTTTACTCAACGTGCTGGAGGAAATTGTCTCTGTACTTTGTTCTCTGTCCGTGCTCCATAATCCATGTCCTCTGAATAACCTACATCTGGTCAAGTTTTCCTGTACCTCCCTTGTACAATTCAGAGGAATTTTTTTACCAGCTATTATGTACATGCAAGTTTTTTAGTAGTTTTTAAATTCTAGAAAAAAACATTTTTAAAATAGGATGGATTCACACCATGTCTTTGTTTCTCTTTTTTAATTGTTTTTAAATGGGGTTGTCTCAATACAGGGATTGCTAGCTATGTTAAATATCTTGCAAAAACAAGTCATTTTGCAATATGTGTCCATTAACAGTGTCCTACCTATTCCTGTTTCTGACAGCACCATCACCCTTGAGCCAATCTTGACAATTGTGAAGAACAAGTGCTGTTAGGAAACAACATTTTTTTTAAAAATAGGACCTGTTTGTATAGCTGCATGTCACAGCAAAATGCCCCCAAAAATTCAAAACATGACCCATGAGCCACTTTTGACAATTGTGAAGAACAAATGTCTGTTAGAAACAACATTTTTTTTATAATAGGACCTGTAGTAAAAACGCATGTCACAGCAAAATGCCCCAAAAATTCTAAACATGACCATTGAGCCTTTTTGGACAATTGGAAGAACAAATTGTCTGTTAGAAAACAAACGGTTTTTTTTTATAATAGGAACCTTTAGTATAGCTGCATGTTACCAGCAAAATGCCCCAAAATTCAAGCATGACCCTTTAGCCACTTTGGACAATTGTGAAGAAGAAATGTCTGTTAGAAACAAACATTTTTTTATAAAAGACCCGTAGTATAGCTGCATGTCACACAAAACCCCCAAAAATTCAAAGCATGCCCTTTAGCACTTTGGACAATTGAGAAGAACAAATGTCTGTTAGAAAACAAAAAATTTTTATAATAGGACCTGTGTTTAGCTGCATGTCACAGCAAAATGCCCCCAAAAATTCAAAGCATTGCCCTTGAGGCCCCCTTTGGACAATTGTGAAGAAACAAATGTCTGTTAGAACAAACATTTTTTAAATAGGACTGTAGTATAGCTGCTGTCCAGCAAAATGCCCCAAAATTCAAACAGAAATTTACCATTTTGACAATTGTGAAGAAAAATGTCTTTTAGAAACAAATTTTTTAGAATAGGACCTGTAGTTTGCTGCATTTCAAAGAGGATTGACCAAAAAATTATAAAAATGACTTCTCAGCCACTGTTAAAAATTTGTGAGGGAGAAATGCACTTGAACACATTTTGTTCAAAGGGACCGATGATTATTGCGTATTCACAGCAAATAACCCAAAAAAATTATAAATATACTTCTCAGCCACTATTAAAAATTGTGAGGGAGAAAAGCCACTTATAAGCCAAAAAAATTTTGTTAATAAAGTTGACCAAGAAAATTTTTGCTGTATCTCACGCAACATGACCCCAAAAAATTTAAATATGATTCTCAGCAACTATTAAAATTTGTGAGGGAAAGGGAAAATGCCAATTAGAAGCCCATTTTGTTCCAAAGACCATTATTTTTAGCTGTATCTCACGCAACAATGACCTCAAAAACCATTGACAATGCGAAAACTTTTAAAATTTAAAGTGAGTAAATGGAATACGGGGTTGTCATAAACTTGCTGTCTTTTTTCAGTCTCCTCACACAAAACAGCAAAAATGAATGTTGGGAAAAGAGAATAAAAATTGCAGTAAAGAAATGGTCATTTTAAAAAAAAGTTTTCAAGAGGGCCATTTCTGTTTGAAGAGGAATGTGAAGTAGACCGGCAACTAATCAGTGACCTCGGCAATTGGGCCACAACATCATCAGAGATACATGCATTATTCATCTTGATAAAAGTCAAAACGATCCACATTATCTGTGGAAAGCCGGGTGCATTTGTCTGTAATGACTCCTCCAGCTGGGGCTGATGGTTTCCCCTCAGATATGACGCTGGCTGCTGAGCAGGACAACACCTCTATGGCGTGGCGAGCTAGCTCGTGCCATTCCTCCAATATTGAAACCCAGAAGTCTATTGGGTCCAGAACACATCCAAAAACATCGGTGTTGAGACGCAGATAGTCGTGCACCATGATCTTAAGCTGGTCTCTCTGTGTTTTGGGTGTGTACCCTGCATTTCATGCATTTGGGGAGGTGGTAAATAAAGATTGCCAGAGGTCACCCATTAGGCTTCTGCCACCTTTCCTGCTGCTGCCGCTACGGCTACTTGGCACTCTACTGCTGTCACGTCGCTGATGTTGTTCCACCGTGACCATTTGAGGAAATGAAGCAGACGCAACAGATGTCTCCAGTTGTTCAATCAGCAAAAGGGCTCCATTTCCTGCATTTACTCTCTATTTGGGTGGGTGGAAGGAAAATGCTGAGTTTTGTATTGTACCGGAATCCAGGAGGGGTGGCCACCCAGTAATTGTTGTTTTATTTGATCGCCTTAATGCGAGGATATGTTGGAGGGGAAAAGGAGCATCCAAGCACTCATGTGAGAGATGGAGTCTTTATTTCCCAAGCCTCTGGGTCGAGGGGCACTAGCAAACTGATCTTCCTCATCTTCCTCCTCCGCCTCAAATTCGCGCCAACCTCTTTCCAAGGCAGGGACGTCGGTAACGTCTGTGTCTAGGAAACTCTCCTCCCTCCTCCGCTTCCTCCGGCACAGCTTCAACACAGCCCTGACTTGCCTGAGATGATGCACCCTGAGAGCTGATTCGCTGCCTTGCACTAGCTCTGGACCCCGAACCACTGTCTAATGAAGACCGATAAAATTGAGAAACTGTCGGGCCTTGTGGATTCAATGGAGAGAAAGGCTCCGTGTCCGCATCTGTGTCCGTCTCCTCCTCCGTCGCTGGCGGGACCTGTTGTTTCAGAGTGTCCAACGATCGTTCCAGAACTAAGATCACCACAATGCTCATGCTGACAAGGGCATCGTCCGCACTGACCATTTTGGTGGCTTCTTCAAACCTGGAAAGGATGTTGCAGAGCTCTTTCCACTGCCTCCACACTCTGTGGCTCAACACCCCGAGGTCCGCACCGCTGCTTGTCAGGCCATGGTCACTTCGTACTGGTAATGGCATTGGCTGCTGCCACAATCACTGGAGCATGTGGAGGTGGAATTCCAGCGTGTTGCCACGTCAACAAAGAGACAGTTGACGGGGAGGCCGAGCTGACGCTGCAACGCAGCCAGCCGGGACGAAGCAGGGTGCGAATGGTGGAAGTGCGAACTTAGACTTCGAGCCTTCCTCAGCAGGCAGTCCAGACCCCGGGTAGCTCTTTAGAAATTTCTGGACGACAAGGTTCATGACATGTGCCAGGCAAGGGATGTGCTCCAGCCTACCGATCTTAAGGGCGGCCAGCAGATTTCGCCCGTTATCGCACACCACCTTGCCTGGCACAAGGTTCTTGGCACCCAGCCAGTGCTCGGTCTCGTTGCGGAGAGCCGTCCACAGCTCCTGACCTGTGTGTGGACGGTCTCCAAGACAGATTAATTTCAACACGGCCTGGTTTCTCTGGGCATGTGATGCCACCAGAGGACCTTGGGGGAAAGAACCCTGCACCATCCCTGCGGTTTTGAAGAGCGTGCGCCGAGCCTGAGAGCCACCGTCACCCCCAGAGACATCCACCCAGCTCACCCAGTGAGCTGTCACAGAGATATAGCGGCCTTGGCCGTGCTTACTAGTCCATGTGTCGGTGGTCAGATGGACTTTTCCGGCCACAGATGCAGACAACACGCTTGAAATTTTAGATGACACGTGGCTGGCCAGGGCAGGGACGGCTTTTCTGGCAAAGAAATGCCTGCTCGGCATCTGGTATTGGGGGCAGGCAAGGGCCATGACGTGGCGGAACCCATCTGTGTCCACCAGACGGAAAGGTAACATTTCCAAGGCCAAAAGCCTGGCAATGCCGACATTCAGGCTTTTGGCTTTGGGATGGTTTGGGTTAAAGTGCTTCTTCTGTTCCCAAACCTGGAAGACAGAAGGCTGGCTGCTAGACTGGCCACTGTACGGCGTACAGGTCGTCAAACTGGCGGAAGGAGACGGGGTAGGATGGGTCTCTGGTGGTGCTGGTGGTACTCGGGCGAGGCTGAAGCGGAGGCTGATCCCTGATCATGACTCTGAGAGACATGGGCAGCTGAGGATCGCTTGGTGGTGGCGGAGGAGGTGGAGGAGGCGTAGACAGAGGGTGTGACAGTGGTTGGAGGCCCGGCGTCGGCATCTGGCCTTTTTTGGCCAAGTGTTGCCTCCATTTTAACTCATGCATTCGCTGCATGTGACTAGACATGTTGGTGGTGGTAAACCACCTAAGGTTCTTGCCACTACTTATGCATTTACGGCAAAGGCGGCATATGACATCGCTGGGTGAATCAGAGGCTTGCTCAAAGAAGGCCCAGGCTTGAGATGTCCTGGACCTTTTTGACGGCGATAAGCGAGGAGCGGGGTTTGCGCTGACCGTGGCTGGCGGAATCATATCAGCGGACTTCTGCGACCGCCCTCTCCCTTTTTGAGGTGGAACCCGTACTGACACTACCCCATCGTCTTCCTCCTCGTCAAGTGATGAAGCCTTGCAAGCAAATTCTGCTGAAAAGACCACGTTGGATCCGCAATGTCGTCATCATCATCATCAACACAGGTGACTTCGTTGTCCTGACATTCTGCATCCAGGAGCTGCGGGCTACAAGCAAGAGGGACTGCAAGGCGTTGCCGACCGCCCGGGATTTTTGCCGATTGACCGGCTTCCTTCTCCTCCTCTGATGGCATCGGTAACTGGGCGTCAACCCAAATGTCAACTCCCAGTTGACATTTGGGCTGCTTCATGTTGGACGGATGCTGATGATGCTGATGACGACATGTGTGGCCGTGACTGGGAGGACGAGGAGGTAAGACTGCTGGATGCAGGTTGCATTAACCACTGAAGGACAGATTGGCGACGCTGTTCGTTACTGAGATTCACAGGGCCCTGACCCAGCTATGACAGGCCTGACGGTCCTGCAACTGACGATCCGCTGGCATGCGTGTTGTCGCCAGCACTGGAAGGAGCACCTTCTCTCGTACCTCTACCTCCATGTCCTACCCCCCTCTTTGCTCGCTTACCACCTGAATGTCGCTCCATGTTCAGAAATATAAAAATTTGAGAAGGTATGGAAGAGTTTTGGAAAGTCTCTTATTAAAAGACGGAAAATCACAGCTATTCTCAAATCCCTCAAATCAAAACAAAATTGCTGGATTCAAATTTAACTGCAAAGTAGATCTGTCAACAAAGCTTGACTGACCAAAAAGTGAAAAAAAAACCTGTCTAATGTATACAATATTAAAAAGGGTTTTTTTTGGCACCTATAAATTCACCTTGATGACTAAAAATTTGCTTATTCACTTTTAAGTGCAAGATCCCTCAATGAACAAAGTGTAGTGCGCCAAAGTGAAAAAACACTATCGTAAGTATTGGGATAATAAAAGTTTTTTTTTGGGGCCCCTATCAATTCCCCTTGGTGACTACAAAATTGCGAAATTTAAAATTTAACTGCAAAGTTACTATAACAAAGCTGTAGTGCCCAAAGTGAAAAAACACGATCTAAAAGTATTCGGAAAATAAAATTTTTTGGTACCTTTCTTTTCACCTGTGGTACTACAAAATTGCTGTTTTACTTTTAAGTCAAGGTCCCTCAATAAACAAGCTGTATGCCCAAAGTGAAAAAACACGTCCCTGTAATGTATTGGGAAAATAAAAGGTTTTTTTTTGGCACCTATCAATTCCCTGGGGTGACTACAAAATTGCTGTTTTCCCAAATTTAACTGCAAAGTAGACTATCACAAAGCGCCGGCCCAAAGTGAAAAACACTTTTTGAAATATATTCGGATAAAAAAATTTTTTGGCACTTTAAATTCACCTTTGGTGACTACAAAATTGTGTATAAAATTTAAGTGAAAGGGTGCCTCAATGAACAAAGCTGTGTGGGGCCAAATGAAAAACATACCTGTAATGTATTGGGAAAAAATAAAAGGTATTTTTTGGCCCCTTCAATTCCCGTGGTGACTAAAAAAATTGCTGTATTAAAATTTTAAAAACTGCAAAGAGATCTATAACAAAGCTGTAGTGCCCCAAAAGTAAAAAAACACGTATCTAATGATTGGGGTAATAAAAGGGTTTTTTTGTACCTTTCAATTCACTGTGTGACTAAAAAAATTGCGTATTCACTTTTAAAAGGAAGGTGTTGGGTAAAAAGCTGTATTTGGCCAAAGTGAAAAAACACGTACCGTAATGTATTCGAAAATAAAGGTTTTTTTTTGGCACCAATCTTTCCCCTGTTACTAAAAATTGCTGTATTAAAATTTTAAACTGCAAAGTAATCTATAAAAAAGCTGGCCGGCCCAAGGAAAAACCGTTTTGAAATATATTGGGGAATAAAAAAGGTTTTTTTGGCCCCTTTTCAATTCCCCTTGGTGACTACAAAAGCTGTATTCACTTTTAAGTCAAGGGGCCCCCAATGAACAAAGCTGTATGCGCCAAAGTGAAAAAACATAACTGTAATTATTCGGAAATAAAAGGATTTTTTGGCACCTATAAATTCCCTGGGGGTTTTTTACAAAATTGCTGTTTTCACATTTAATTTCAAGGTCCCAAATGAACAAAGCTGTAGTGCGCCAAAGTGCCCCAATTCTGTAATGTTTTCTGATAATAAAAGTTATTTTTTGGCCCTATCAATTCACCTTGGGACACAAAATTGCTGTTTCACTTTTAATGCAAAGTAATCTATCAACAAAGCTGTAGTCCCCCAAAGTGAAAAAAAACAGTACTAAAATGTATTCGGATAATAAAAGGTTATTTTTGGCCCCTTTCAAATTCCCCGTGGTGACTAAAAAATTGCTGTATTCACATTTAAGTGCAAGTCCCTCAATGAACAAAGTGTAGTCGCCAAGGGTGAAAAAAACCTCCCTGTAATGTATTCGGAAAATAAAAGGTATTTTTGGCCCTATCTTTTCACCTTTTTGGGACTACAAAATTGCTGTTTTTAAAATTTTAAAACTGCAAAGTGATCATCAACAAAAGCTGGCCGGGCCCAAGTGAAAAAAAAACGTATCTGAAAAATTTTTTCGGATATAAAAGGATTTTTGGGCACCTTTAATTTCCCCGTGGTGACAAAAAATTGCTGTATTCCATTTAAGGAAAGGGGGCCTCAATGAACAAAGTTTGTATGCCCAAAGTGAAAAAAAAACACCGGTAATTTTAAATTGGGGAAAAAAAAGGTTTTTTTTTGGGGCCCTATCAATTTCACCTGTGGGACTAAAAATTGCTGTATTAAATTTTTAAAAGTGCAAGACCCTTTAAATTAACAAAAGCGGTATGCCCAAAGTGAAAAAAACCTATCGTAATGATTCGGAAATAAAAGGTATTTTTGCACCATAAATTTCCCTGGGTGACTAAAAAATTTTGTTCAATTTAACTGCAAAAATCTATAACAAAGCAAAGTGCGCCAAAGGAAAAAACAGTATTGAAAATGTTTTGGTTTTAATAAAATTTTTTTTTTTTTTGGCACCTTTCAATTCACCTGTGGTGACTACAAAATTGCTGTATTCACATTTAAGTAAAAGGGCCCAATAAACAAAGTTGTAGTGGCCCAAAAAAAAAAAACCGTTCGAAATTATTCGGATAATAAAATTTATTTTTGGTCCCTATAAACCCTGGCTACTACAAAATTGCTGGTTTCTAATTTAACTGCAAGGGGGCTATATCAAAAAAGGGAAGGGGCAAAATTGAAAAAGAACCCCTATCTGAAAGTAAACTGATAATAAAGTGGATTTTTGACCTAACAAAGAGCCCCTGCAGTTACTAAAAAAGATGTGATCCAAATAAATTTAGGCTGCCCAATACCCAGGAAATTTTCAATAAAAACTGTTAAAAATAAAGCTATTGAGTCAATTCACACTAAGTTTTGGTGAACTTATAAAAGTATTTTTTATGGAGCTTTCTGTGTTCGCCCGCGGCCCCCCCCCCCCTCCCCCCCGCTCCCCTGTGACTTTTCACAGTAGATGCCCTTTTTAAAAATTTTTACCTAATTACAAAAATTTCCCAAACTCTATCTAACTAATTTAAGGATGACAGCTAAAAAGTAGAGCTTTCTCTGTGAAGAAATAGAAATTTTTTCCCGAGCTGTTTTGGACACAGGCAAGTGCAGTCCCATGCTATGAGACCTGAGAGACACTGATCATAACAGGGAAAGGGGTGTTCTATGAAAACAGGGGCATGTGATTTTTCAGCCAATCGCAACCATACACATCCCAGCATGACGTCCACACACACTCACCCTGCTCTATTCTGTAAGCTGATTTGCTGGCCCCCCAAAAGACAGGAAGCGCCCAAAATGGGGCGATATTAAAGATGATGCACAATTTAACCTAAAATTACGCTGATCTAAAAATTTCGATCAACAAAAAACTGTGCCATTTCAACTTTTCGATAATAATCGCTCAACACTTTTATCATCATCAACATAGGGATTCCTCGTCCGACTTCTGGGATCCGGAGCTGTGGGCTACAACAAAAGGGAGGGCAAGGCGTTGCCGGCCGACCCACCGGGGTTTTTTCCCATTTTTCCGGGGTTTCCTTCTCCTCCTCTGATGGCATCAGCGATTGGACTTTTTGAGCAGACAAAATATCCCTTTGGGCCCTTAATATTTTGAAATGCCCTTTTGACCCCAACCACTGTTTCATAAAAAAAAAAGGTCTTAGAAAATGGGTTTTTCCACAGGGGGGTACACGAGTTGAAATTTGGCTGCCTTTGCTTTATGTTGGAATGCTGAATGATGATGACGACATTTGGCCTGACTGGGGGGAAGAGAAGGAAGACTTTCTGATGCAGGTGATTAACCACTGAAAAACAATTGGCGAGCTGTTTGTTACTGAGGTTCACAGGGCAACCAAAACCCGCGAGACAGGCCTGAAGGGCTGCAACCGAAAATCCGCGGTTTTCGTAGTCTCGCACTGGGAAAGGGGTTCTTTCTCGTACCTCTAGCACCATGTCCTACACCCCTCTTGCTCGCTTAACATGCTTCGCTCCCTGTTTAGAAAATTAATTTTAAAAAGGTAGGAAGAGTTTTGACATCTCTTGTTTAAAGACGGGAAAACAAGCTATTCTTTAAACCCCCTAATTTCCCAACACCCAAATAAGATTTGAAACAGAATTTTTAATCGAATACCTTTGAAATTGTTTTGGTGGAAAACCGAACAAAAAACAACTGTTCTTCCTTCGTCCCCCGGATTTACAACTGCCCAGAGGGGCAGGAATTGAAAGTTTAACAAAATATCATACAAGTGCGCCAACCCCCAAACGGATTCAGCGAGCGCAATAAAATTTTTCAAAAGTTAACGGGTAGAAATTGCTTTTTTGCAGCAATGACAAAAGAGAACTTAAAAGAAAATTTTTCATCAAAAATTTCATACAACGGGCTATTTGGGAAAAAAAATGGGGCCGCACCCCGGGGAATACAGCTATTTAAAAAAATTTTACGGATAACAAACTGTGGTTTTGCACCAATGAAATACACCAAAATTACTACAAAATTTTGTAACCACATTTAATAAAGGGGGCTAATTGAAACAAACTAGGCACACCAAAAAAATACAGCTATTTAAAAATTAACTAACAAAAGTTTTTTTCAAAGAAAACACCACAGTTTTCTAAAAAATTTCTTTACAAATTTTAATAAAATGGCTCTTTAACAAAACTGGGGGCACCAAAGTGCAATACACTATTTAAAAAATTTTATACGGGTAAAAAAAGGTCTTTTTTTCACCAATTAAAATAAACCAAAGTTACTAGAAAATTTCTGTATCGAAATTTTAATACAAGGTGGTTATATGAAACAAAACGAAGCGCACAAAAGTGAAATACAGCTATTTAAAAATTATACGATAAAAAAGGTGGTTTTTTCCCCATGAAATACACCAACATTGTAGAAAATTTCTGTATCCAAAATTTTAAGCAAAGGGGGCTATCTAAAAAAAATGGAGCGCACCCCAAAAAGGGAATACACTATTTAAAATTATACGGGTAAAAAAAAGGTTTTTTTTTTGCACCAATTAAATACACCAAAAAGTTACTAGAAAATTTTGTTCCAAATTTTTAAAGGGAAAGGTGGGTCTTTTAACAAAAGGGGGGGCACCAAAGTGCAAGCAGCTATTTAAAAGTTATACGGGAAAAAAAAGGTGGTTTTTGCACCCTTAAATATACCAATAGTTACTAGAAAATTTCTGTAAAAATTTTAAATACAAGGTGGTATTTGCAAAAAACTGGGGGGGGACCAAAGGCAAAACAGCTATTTAAAAGCTATATGGTAAGAAAATGTGTTTTTTTTTCACCAATTAAATACACCAACAGGATACAAAAATTTTTGTATCCAAATTTTTAAATACAAGGGGGCTATTTTAACAAAAATGTGGGGCACCAAAGTGCAATACAGCTATTTTAAAAGTTATATGGATAACAAAAAGGTGGTATTTGCACCAATTTAAATACACCAACGTTTCTACGAAAATTCTGTATCCAAATTGTAATTACAAGGTAGCTATTTGAACAAAACTGTGGTGCACCAAAGTGTAATACAGCTATTTAAAAGTTATACGGATAACAAAAGGTGTTTTTTGCATCAATGAAATACACCAACAGTTACTACAAAATTTCTGTATCCAAGTTTAAGTGAAAGGTTGCTCTTTTCTAGGAAAACAAAACTGTGGGCCACCAAAGTGCAATTCAGCTATTTAAAAAATTATACGGATAAGAAAAAAGGTGGTATTGTTGCACCAATAAAAATACACAACATGACTACAAAAATTTCTGTTATCCAAATTAAGTACAAGGTGGTCTATTTGGAACAAAACTGTGGCGCACCAAAGTGTCAATACAGCTATTATAAAAGTTATAAGGATTAACCAAAAGGTGGTTTTTGCACCGAAGGTAAATAATACCAACAGTTTCTTTCTTCTACAAAATTTCTATATCCAAATTTAAGTAGAGGGTGGGCTATTTTACAAAACTAGGCGCACCAAATGCAATACAGCTATTTAAAAGTATACATTATAAGAAAAGGAGGTTTTTGCACCAATTAAACTACACTCAAAAAGTTGACTACTAAATTTCTGTATCCAAATTTAATGTACAATAGGTGCTATTTGAAAAAAAACTGGGGGCGCACCAAAGTGTGCACTACAGCTATTTAAAAAAGCTTATACGGGATAGAGAAAAAGGTGTTTTTTTATGCACCAAATTAAATACACCAACAGGTTACCTACAAAATTTCTGTATCCATAATTAAGTAAGGGTGGCTATTTGACAAAACTTTGGCGCACCAAAGTGCAAAAACAGCTATTTAAAAGTTATACGGATAACAAAAGGTGGGTTTTGCACCAATTAAATATACCAACAGACTGATGTTCTACATAAAGTTTTCTATATCCAAATTTAAAGTAAAGGTGGCTATTTGAACAAAACTAGGGCGCACAAAGTGCAATACAGACAGCTTATTTTAAAGTTTACGCGATTAAGAAAAGGAAGGTTATTGCACCAATTAAATACACCAAGAACGTTACTACTGAAAATTTCTGTATCCAAATTTTAAGTAACAAGGTGGCTATTAGAAAAAAACTGGGGCGCACCCCCCCCCCAAAGTGCAATACAGCTATTTAAAAAAGCCTAGTACGAGGATAAGAAAAGGTGTTTTTTGCCCAATTAAATACACCAACAGTTTATACTGTACAAAATTCTTGCATCCCAAAATTTAAGAAAGTGTGCTATTTTAAACAAAAACAGGGGCTCCAACAAAGTAGCAATACAGCTATTTAAAAGTTAATGGATAGCCAAAAGGCACTTTTTTGCACCAACTAAATACACCAAACAGTGTAACGCTACAAAAATTTCTGTTCCAAATTAAGTACAAGGTAGTTATTTGAACCAAAACTGTGGTGTACCAAAGTGTAAACAACAGCTATTTAAACAAGTTATAACGGATAACAAAAGGTGTTTTTTTTTTGCATCATTAAATACACCCAACAGATGACTACTAAAATTTCTGTATTCCAAATTTTAAGTACAAGGTGGCTATTTGAACAAAACTGTGGCCGCCCCAAAAGTGCAAATACAGCTAATTTTAAAAGTTTAAACGTATAACAAAAAGGTGTTTAGTTTTTCTTTTTATTCCAATTAAATACACCAACAGTTTTTCTACAAATTTCATATCCAATTTTAAAGTAAAGGTGGCTATTTGAACAAAACTAGGGCGCACCAAAGTGCAATACAGGCAATTTAAAAAGTTATACGGATAAGAAAAAGGAGGTTTTTTGCACCAATTAAATACACCAACAGTTTTAACAAACAAAATATCTGTATCCAAATTTAAGTTACAAGAAGGATGGCGTATTTGAAAAAAACTGAGGCACTCACGCACCAAAGTGCAATACCACTATTTTAAAAGAGCTGATACTGATAATAAAAGGTGGTTTTTTATGCACCAATTAAATACACCGAACATTTACTCCACAAAATTTCTGTATCCAAATTTAAGTAAAGTGGCTATTTGAACCAAAACTGGGGCCAACACAAGTGCAATACAGCTAATGTAAAATATAACTTATATACAAAAGGTAGTTTTATTTTGCAACCAATGAAGAATACACCAACAGTACTAGAAAACTTTCGTGTATATCTCCAAATTTAAGTGAAAGTGTTGCTCTTTGAACAAAACTGGGACGCACCAAAGTGCATGCAGCTATATAAAAGTTGATAACTGATAACAAAGGTGTTTTTTTGCACCAATTAGCAATACACCAACAGTTACACGCACTAAAATTTTTCAGTATCCAAATTTAAGTTTCAAGGTGGTGCGTATCGAAAACAACTGGGGTGCAACAAAGTGCAATACAGCAATTAAAATTTATATCGGATAACAAAAGGTGTTTTTTGCACCACTGAAATACACCAACAGTGACTACAAAATTGCTGTATCCAAATTTAAGTAAAGGTGGCTTTTTGAACAAAACTAGGGCGCACCAAAGTGCAATACAGCTATTTAAAAGTTATACTGTATAAGTAAAAGATGATTTTTTTTGCGACTCAAATTAAATACACCAACAGTTTACACTAACAGCAGAGACATGAAATTTTTCTCTATCCAAATATAAGTACAAGGTTCCTATTTAAAAAACAGGGGCACACAAAGTGTGCAATTCAGCTATCTTAAAAGCTACTATACGTGATAACAAAAGGTTTTTTTTGCACCAAATTAAATATACCAACAGTAACTACAAGAAATTTCATGTATCCAAATTTAAGTCCAAGAGTTGCTAAATATCGACAAAACAGGGGGCCCACCAAAGTGCGCAATACAGCTGATTAAAATTTTACAAACACCGATAACAAAAGTTGGTTTTTGCAACCAATGAAATACACCAAAAGCTACTAAGAAAATTTCTGTATCCAAATTTAAGTAACACGTGGGCTATTTGAAAAAAAACAGGAACTCACCAAAATAAAGGTACAAATTCAACCTTAGGTCGAGTGTTCTGGCCAATAAAGTTGTACAAAAAAATGCCATTTCAATGCAGGTTCAAAGCAGAGTCTCGGCTGCACAATATACACCCTCCGTTCCAAAGCCTGTCTGTCTGTCCGCCCTCCGTTTCCACTGCCCCAGACGCGGGCATGGACAAAGGCGCTAGATTGCTTCTTTAAAAGTCATTGTCTAACTAAATAAGAACTGAAATTCCCTCAAATATACCTATAATCTAATGACACTAGCTTAAAGGCAGTAGTTGTACTGTATTAATAAAGAGAAGAACTGGGTCACATGAGCTTAAGCTGTATTGAGAGACACTCAGTCACATCAACGTCTGTCTTGCATGTAATGTTTAGACAACTGAAAAGACTGATTCTGAGAATGGGACAAGACGCTGTTCTATGCAAAACGAGGTCATGTGATTTTTTCCAGCCAAAGACAACCATACATCACAGTCTGAACGTTGCACACCCAGCTCAACCCTGCTCTATGCACTAAGTCTGATTTTGCAGCTGGCCGCCCAAAATCACAGGAAGCGCCAAAAATGTGCGCGAAAGTAATAGATTATCTTTCAGATTTTCTCACCTGAAAGTATTGCGATGATCGTAAATTCCGATACAGCGCCTATAAAAATCGTGCCGATTTCAACTTTGTCTATTATAATCACTCATCCCTAGTTTCCACTTTTATCATTGCTCTCTATGTCCTATACAGGGGTCCCTGAAGCTACAATGAACTCAGGATACAACATTTTGGTCTTTCCTGGGACATTGTATCAATAAACCACACTTACCAAACAATGTCCCAGATACTGCTGATCTGTGAAAGATGTAATTGATGGACGATCCAGCCAATTATCAGTCACATTTCACTTGCAAGCCATCTGTATTAGTGAGGTGCATGCAGTGATTGGTGATTTATAGCACCTTTCTACTTTATGTATTCGCACGGGCGGTAGATAGTGGATCTCTGGACTCACCGCAAGCGATGGCGTAAAGCCGACGCCAGGGGAGCGGAATCTGAAGTAGTGTTGCCCGGTTTTCCACCAAAGCCCGCCACAAAAGCGGGATGGACTTGCTGTCGGCGGGGAGTCGAACCAGCGTCGCTACCCCCGCCTGACGTCACTTGCTTACGGAGGGCAGCCGAGGTGTAGCAGTGGTACACAGAAAATCGGTCAGGCCAGGCTCGTTCTTGGACAGCAGAATGGTTCAGGACAGGTGGCTATTGTTCGAGGAGACATGGACCCCCCCAGGTCAGAATGTCAAGAGGCATGTCGTCAAGATTCGTGTCGAGGAACGGAAGCAAACGGTACTGTAACCGGAAGATGCACGAAAAAGGCTTATTAATGCATTCTCCCCCATATGCTATAGCACTAAAGAATCGGCACAAGACCTCAGGAAGGGGCAGGCTTAAATAAGGGGCAACAGCGACCCAGCAAATACCCAATTATAACCGTTGTCGCTGTTGGGCCCGTAGGTTTGTCTCTATTTCACAGAGTGGGGCGCAGCACGCGACCGAGGATAGCGGGACGCTGCACGGCCGGGAGACTAGGAGCTGCATCAGGAGTTGTGGTCCTCGTGTAAGTAGGCAGGGAACCAGCCGGCAAGAGTGAGGCAAGGCCCTGCTGCCCTGACAAAGGCTGGTGGTGGTGCACGCTCTTTGGTGAGGTACCCACGGGTGTGCCTACCGACCCGGGACATGGGCTCGGCCAGGCCCACCCCTTGACACATGTCCTGTACTGCTCAGTACATTTATTATGCAGTTGCAATTCAGTGCTATAGGTGATTGAATAGTCGTATGGACCCTAGAGATCTTGGTCCTCATCATAGGAGCTGATTTCCAGCTTCCAGCAACTCTTTCTGAAGCTTCATGGAAGAACGTGCTTTTTCCTGAATAGTATCAGCTTTATTTTCCTCTAACCTCCATTTTGTATTATGTGGGTGTCATATTTTGGGGATACATTGGTCGTTCCCCAAACAAAATAATGATTGTGTGATTTGAGGGAACCATTGCAATGTTTCTGTTTGTCCAGTGGTTTAATGTGGGCTGCACTGGGTGTATTAGTGTCTAAACATAGCCTGAGCGGAACATTAGGAAGGGATTTGAGTGTCCTTGCATTGGGAGACAGTGAGAGGAACTAAACCCCAAGTAGTATTCATTGGCTTTGTTCCTGGTTTCACCAGGCTGGTAGTTGACAGCAGTAGCCGGGCTGAACTCTGCTCATCTAACAGAATATTTGCTCAATCCCCTGTGTAGAATATGGCAGCCTACTTAATATTGTCCCTACTTAATATTTTAGGCGCCAAGGCTCCTTACATATTAGACCAGCTATCATAATATGCCGCCTATCATATTTACCAAAACAGGGATTCATCTATTTCCCCTTTTGCCCTTATACTTGGGCATATATAACCCAGTAAGCTGGCTTACATGTAAGTATCTTATATATTTATATTTTAGCTATGCAAAGTTTTGCCTCCCCATGTATATATCATTTTCAAAATCAAACAGGCATGATTCCATTGTAAATATCTTTTTTCCTTTATCTATTGGAATCTTCTATCTAAGGAAAGCCAGTATCTTCTGTAAGTATCTGATAGAGATAGGGCGAATTTCCCGAAATTCCGTGTTCGTGTTCACAACATTCGCCTTCTCATTTCTCGTAAAAATAACTTCGTTCCGAATATAAATTACAATAGCATCAAATCACGTAACAAATCAGCTATTTCCAGGCAGCAAGAGCCATCAGTGGTGGCTGAAGTAACGTTGTGGTCAATGCTTAAAAAATGCAGAGGGTAGCTTGGTTTGGTCTTCAGTATAGAGAAGGCCGAATTTCTCAAAGAATTCGGTGTCGGTCACTTCTGCGCGAATTTTCCGACAAAATTCGTTTCCGGGGTCCGAATTCTTCTCACGAATCACTTTAAAAAACAGCTATTCCAGGGCTGCCCAGAGCAGCCTGCAGGTGCTGTAGAACTGTTTGTGCCAGTGCTTAAATAATGCAGAGGGCGCTTGGTTTGTGTCTTGCATACAATGTTAGTGTTTTAAGTATGACAACGCACATGGACCTGCCAGCCGCTCTTAGAATCGCTTCACTAATAAAATTCCCTGGCACTTAAGAGGGCAAAACTGACCAAAAACTCAAGCGGGAAAAGTAGCCTGATAAAGTCATGCTAGAGAAAGCTGGAAAAAAAACAAGCTGAAGCTCAGGGGCAAACATTTTTAGTGCTAGAGTTTGGAGGTGGACGGCGGCAGCCACAGCAGCAAGAGGTCAGTCATGAGGTGGCACAATGACATCTTCTACCCTTGAGGTGCGGCCAAAAACTATTATGCACAGATTTGGCACAATGATACAGTGTGGAGGTCACGGCGGCACAGTATGAGGTCATACAGTTGCACAATGACATTATGGAGCGCGCAAAACAGTATTAGGCCACAGAGGTGCCCAATGTATACAGTTTTAGGTCAACGGCGGCGCAGCAGTATGAGGTGCAGCACAGCAGGAGAGGCACCATACATTTAATGGAGGCGGAAAACAGTTATCGGCCCAAGAATGTGGGACACAATGAATACCAGTGTGGAGGTCACGGCGGCAGCAGTAGGAGGTCAGAAGTGTGCACCATGGACCTATGGAGGCCGGAAAAACAGTATTAGGGCACAGAGTGGCACAGAATCACACAGTGTGGAGGTCACGGCGTCCGCACAATGAGGTCAGACACTGGCACAATGGCATTCTGGAGTTGGCAAAACTGTATTAGGCCACCAGAGTGGCAACCATATAACCAGTGTTGAGGTCACTGCGGCAGCAGTATGAGTTTCAGACAGTGGCACAATGGCATTCTGGAGGTGTGCAAAACAGTATTAGGTCCACAATGGCACAATGAAACAGTGGTGGAGGTCACGGCGGCATCATTAATAGGTCAGACGATTGGCACAAATGACAAAATTTCTGGAGTGGCAAAAACAGGAGTAATGAGTTGCCACAGTGGTGTAGGGCACGCAGCAGCCAACGGGCAGCAGCAATTGAGTCAGACAGTGGCACAATGACACAGTGTAGGAGGGCACACAGGAGACACTAGCAGCAGCATGATTTGTCAGAGAGTGGCACAATGACATTCTGCAGGTGGCAAAATAGTATAGTCCACAGAGCGCAAATGACATGATAGCGGAGGTCACGGCGGCAGCAGCATCATGTCAGGCATTTGGCACAATGGACAGGATTGGAGGTGTATGACAGAGCAACAAATCATTGAAGGGTCAGCAGAGTGGCACAATGAACATTCTGCAGTGGCAAAAAGTATTAGGCCTCAGAGGCAACAATGATCTTGAGAAGCGGAGGTCAGCGGCGGCAGCAGCATGAGGTCAGGCAGTGGCCACAATGACAGAAATGGGAGGGTGATGACAGGAGCAACAGCAAGAGGTCAGAGAGTGGCACAAATTACATTCTGCAGGTGGCGCAAAATAGTATATAGGCACAGAGAGAGTCGCACAATGTGACGAGAAGCTGAGTCACTGGCTGCAGCACATGAGGTCAGGGCAGTTGGCACAATGACAAGAGTAGGAGTAGTGATGGACAGGTAGCAAAGCAGCATTGAGGTCAGAGAGGGCAAATTACATTCTGCAGGTGGCAAAATAGGTATTGGCCACGACTTCGACGGGGGAAGAGCGGGCACAAATGACTGAGAGCGAGGGTCACGGCGGCAGCAGATGAGGTGCAAAGCAGTGGCACAATCTGCAGAGTGAGTGGAGGTGATGACAGGAGCAACAAGCATGAGGTCAGAGAGTTGCACAATGACATATCGGCAGGTTGGCAAAATAGTATTAGGCCACAGAAGAGGCGCACAAATGACTGAGAGCGGCGGTCACCTATGACGGGGCGGCAGCAGCATGAGAGGTCAGGCAGTGGCCACAATGACGAAGAGTGGAGTATGACAGGAGCAACAGCATTAGTCCAGAGAGTGGCACAAAGAGCATTCTGGAGGTGGCAAAACCGTACCATGGCCGCAGAGGTGGTCACAATGACACAGTGTGGATTTCACGTGAAACAGCAAGCAGGCATCAGCAGCATGAGCCATAGAGAGGCACAATGACAGAGTGTGTTGATGTTTGGTGGCAATAACCAGTCCCTGGTAAAGACGTGGTATCAGATTTAGAAAACTACTAGCAGATGTGTGTCAACAGGTCGGTGGTGGCGGCATCAAATAGTGGCTGAGGCAGTAGTTTAACCCAGTACTGACGCCTAAGGCATTGGGTGTGTGGAAATCCTGGCCGACGGACCACGCCTGATTTCATCTTGACAAATGTCAGATCCGTCTCAAAACATGTCCCGTGGACAAGGCTGTTCTCCTTGTGAGAAAACGATGGCCCCCCGCCGCACTGAACACATGCCCTCTGATGCCACACTACTGCCTGGCAGGACAGTCTTTCTCCACTGCAAACCGGCAGTTGCGGCCACCATTCCATTTGGCAGCCCAGAGTCCCAGCAGATCTTCTAACTGGGGTGCAACAGAGCAGACCAAGTAGGCCACAACCATTTGGTTCAAGGGATGCACCCATGTCCTGCTGCTGCTGCTGCTGCTGGTGACTGCCACTCCTCCCTAAGGCGTGTGAAGGAAGCTGCTCATTAGTGACTCCATACCCTTAGGTTACTGCTGAAGGAGCTTGTACACGCTCCTACCCCCCCACCATCCCCCAGCGCGCGGCAAGTAAGTGAACGTGAGCGCTAAGGGAACCCCCCCGGTCAGACCTTTCATAGGAATGGACGGATGGCCGCACATAGGCAGCGGCCAACTGATTACCGAGAGGATTATCCCTATAGTATTTGAGTTTGACTTCCCTCGCAATAGCTGGTAAAAAGGCTCCCATTTTGGACCGGTAGCGAGGGTCCAATAGGTTGATAGGCAGAAGGTCAGTCCGCCTCTGCCGGGATGCTGACATATTCGGCTGTCACAGCCAGTGCAAATAAGCATGCCTGACGGAACATCCGCAACAATGACTCGAAGGGGCCTCCCTGCCTCCATTTCCGCTGATATTACTGCCACGAGGTGCTTGGGATGTCATCTGCCTCGTCTTCCTCATCTCGCCATTCCCCTCCTCCAGCTGCTCCTGCTCCTCCTCTCTTGTCACCTGGAAAAAAATCCACTCATTTCACCAGACATAGCTTCTGCACCAATGACCTCCTCCTCCCTCCTCCCCTCCAGTTTCAGTCCCCACGGCCGTACTCATGTGGCCACGAGAAATGAGTAGTCGCTGCACATCTCCAGTCCCCTGCCACAGGACAGATTTTTTCTGCATCGTGAGTACAGGACATGAAGCAGTGAATGACTTATTTCATCCCGTAGTCTGGCGAACTGAGCACAAATAAACGGATGGCCTCCATGCGAATGGCCGTACAACAAACGGCATGTTGTGTCACGGCATTAGCCTGCCTACACGGCTGAATGATCAAAGTTAACACAGGGGAGTACTTCTGGTCTGCCTGTATCATCAAAAAATCGTTAATGATGGCCTTTCTTGCTGTACATACAGTTCCCGTGTCCCACATGTGCAGCCTGGAATTCCACCGGTTGGAAACATCGCATATCAGGAGCTGTGTTTTGGGGAGGCCGTCTGAGCCGCGCAACTCGAGAGGGTGTTCCTTGGGCTTTTGTACGAATGGGATAAAGTGCATGCACAGTTCCCCTGGCCATTTTCAGAATGGTTCTGAAGACGGGTGGAAGACTTCAGGAACCTTGTTTACAACCAAATTGAACACGTTCCCATGCAGGGCGCATGGACATCCCTCCTCGGCTGTGCAGCGCGGACACCATGTTCCTCCCAATTGTCCGTCACCCCATGTTTCCGATTGCAGTTTGCGCGAGAAATCCACACAAACGAGTTTCTAGCTGCATGGAGACGCGGAGCAGGTTCCTCCCACTGTGTGACTTCGTTCGCCGAGGCAAGCTAAGGTGAAGAAACTGCGGACACCGCTGTGCCCCTAAATACACATGTGGTATTATGGAGCAGTACATGTAGGAGGCTGAGATGGTGTTGTGTGGTGGAGGAGGAGGAGGCGGACATTGGCGCAGGAGCAAGTTTTGACAACGTGGGGGAGAAAGCGGCGTCTCTTCCTGTCGCCAGGTTGTAGGTGTGCCTTGGCCGGAATCACATTACACTCCAGTGGGGACCCCCGTAAGTGACAAGTACTGGCCCTTAGAAACCGTAGTTACGCTCCAGACGTCCGCGCTGCTGCCGTGTAACCTTGGAACAAACATATACATCTTCAAGGAACTGACCCACTTTCTGATCTACAAATTTATGAAGTTGCTGGTACTCCTTCCTTTTGGGAAAAGGAAATAACGGCTTGGAACTCTCCATCTCGGCTCGGCACAAGCCATTAGTTCTCTTAATGGTGCAGGAGTCCACCATTATTAGGATAAGGGAGGACTGCAGTACCAACAACTTGGACAGTAGCACCACGGTTAGGCTGCTGCACCTTAGATGGTTGGACCGCATACTGTTGTCTCTTAACAATCGCCTCTCTGAAACGACTGCTGGCGGCCATGAGTTAGCGAGGAGCAGGAGCCATCATCTGGACCGGATGAAGATGCAAAGAGAAACAGCTTGCGCTTCTGCCATGAGGTGGTTGGATGCCATGACAGGGCTGAAATGGCATGCATGCCACTGCCGTCTGCTGCGCTGCTGCAGCGGCGGATGGTACCACCACATCTGAGCCAACGTTTCTGCCCCTAGGCCGACCGGATGTGGTAGACGGCTGCATGTGTTTGACGCAGGGCCCGTTGAGCCAAACGTGTAGCTCGCCTGTGCCACGCTTCACTTTCCTTTCGGCCCTACGAGATTCTACATATACCCATATTCGGTCGGTCTCCTCCGGTGTCTTAGCAAGAACTGCCACACCGAGCCCGAGTAGCTGATTTTACCGCCAACGAAGGCTCCGCACTGAGCGAGCTACTGGCCGCCGCTGCCGCTTTCTCTGAGGGAGTTCCCCCGCTGTGCCGCTACTGTCCTTGGACCTGCGAAGACGGGTTTTCTTAACCCCCCCCGTGGCCGCTTGGCTACCCGACCTCGACACTGCTGCTACCCTGCTGACTCACGGCCACACAACCCACTTGCCTATTTTGGGTTGCGGCCGCTGCCTGACCGCAAGCTGACTCCCTCTTCTCCAGACGAATGATGAAGCCCTTGCTTCACACTCGCTCCCAAGTGCGGTCAGGCTACATCATCATCTATTTGTGTTTCATCGTCACTACAGTCCCTCATCACCGGTCTTGGTAAGCCGAGGCTGATCCTCCGTCACCCACATGACCTCCCATGCCTCTCTTCGCACTATCTATAACTTGCCGGCCTACTGCAAGAAGCTGGGGATTATTGGCGCCCATTTTCATCGCTGCCACGTAGGCTGCTGACTGCCCTCCCTCAAATTGATATCATGCCCTCTGCTATAATAGTGGCGCTGAGCCCAGACCACATTAGAAGAGAACCCCTGGCTGAGGGACACTGAATGACAGAGTCGGGCTGAGGACAGTTGAGGGCCCTGACCCCCGCTCCCGGGCCATGCCAACTAAGCGTGTTGATACCTGAGGTTCCCATACCCGACTCATGGGCATGTGGTAGTCAGAAATGTCCATTCTGGGAGGAAAGGATGACCTATGTCAACTCAAGCAAGAACCCTTGGGATGTCTGAACAACACACGGCCCTAGATGACATCGCAATGTTTGTGGCCTCACCGAGTGACCCCCTGCTGGGCCACGTCTCCTGTTTAGCTGCGACCTGGACCCGTTTCAGAAATGTTTTATCCACTGCCACGTCGCAGTTGCAGAGCCTGCCACCTCTCTGTCTGTCTGACCATACTTTTAGATCAAAAATTTACAGACACTGAATGATGAAGCTATCTTATATGATAAGATATACACCCCTGTTTTTGACTCCAAAAGAACCAATAACAAGCTTGGTAACCTTGTGATATAACTTTCGCTCCCACAAATTGCCAGGAATAAATTTACTTGTATGTGTCGTTTACAAACACTGTGGTTTTACTACTAAATAGTAAAAGCACAACAACAGCTTAATTAACCTTCGCCTTGTGGAATAATGCCTACAAGAAAAATGTATAATATTACGGTGTTGAAAAAGTACGTTTTTATTTTTGTCCAGCAAAGAGCAGCAAAAACTAACGCTTTAATTAACCCCTGTGATGTAAATTGCGCCAAAGAATTGAAGCGGCACAAACTAGTAGCGTGTTACAATTATCGTGTTTTCCTACGCCACACACAAGAATACAGTTGTAATTTGCCTTTTGCTTGTGAATTAAGCTACCGAAAAAAAAATATATATATTTGTGCGTTGAAAAAAGACTTTTAATTTTTGTCAGCACACCACAAACAACGCTTAATTAACCCCTGGGTATGTAAATTGCGCAAAGAATTGAGGGCCCGCACAACTAGTAGGCGTGTTAACAATTGGCGTGTTTTTCCTACGCCAACAACAAGAAGATAGCAGTTGTAATTTGCCTTTGCTTGTGAATTAAGCTACCAAAAAAAAATATATATATTTGGCGTTTGAAAAAGGGGAGCGTTGTTAATTTTGTCAGCACGACCAGCAAAACAACGGCTTAATTTAACCCCTGGATGTAAATTTGCGCAAAGATTTGAGCCGCACAAACTATAGCGTGTTACAATTGCGTGTTTTCTAACGCCACACAACAAGAGATTACATGTTGGTAATTTGCCTTTGCTCTGTGAATTAGGCTACCAAAAAAAAATAAATATATTTGGCGTTGAAAAATAGACGGGTATTATTTTGTCATCACACCAGCAAAAAACAAAACATCAGCTTAATTAACCCCTGGATGTAAATGTGCGCAATAGAATTCAGCAGCAAAAAATGGAAGTGTTATTCATGTATTGTAAAGAAAACTCTGTATTCTTTTAAAAAAGAATAACAACCAGGAACTGGCATTAGATCCCACTTATGATATGAATGTATTATGGCAGCTGAGTGGACGCCACACTGGATTTCAGATCCAATATACCCCAAAAAATCAGAAATAGCAAATTCAGATAACATTCCTCTGAGACAAGCTGAAGACACCCCACAGAGAATCGCTTAATAAACATCAGTCTACAGAAAGCGCTATCACCCATCAGCACCTTCCCAATATACAGGTGTGAGGGATTGTGATCTCCCAGCGGCGCGCTCGGTTTCCCTTATATAGGGTGGCGGAGACGTCACAGAATCACGCCGTCATCTGATTGGCATTCCATCTGCTTGTCACATGTCAGCAGGCTATGGCCCTTCTTCCTCCCAGAGTGCGTTGCCCCATGAGGCCGTGCCAATGGTAGCTCGGGCAGCCATTTTATCAATCAAAAGTCACACTGCTCGTACTACACCCGAAGTACCCCAAAGGTTTCGACTCTATTCGGTCCGAACCGAAGTTTTCCTGATATTCTAAATAATTCCCACTTGTTAGAATCAATTTGCCCATCTTCTAGTCTTCATACAATGATGTGTTTTAGTATGACAACCACATGACTGCCGTCCACTCTTAGAATCGCTTCATCACTATAAAATACTCTGGGCAAAAAAAAAAAAAAAAAAACTTAAGAGGGCAAACTGAAAAAACTCAAGGCGGGAGATGTTGCCTGATAAAAGTCATGCGAGCGCCAGCTGGAAAAAAAACAATCTGAGGGCTCAGCGTGGCAACATCAGTGACAGAAGTGTGTAGGTGACAGCGTCACCACAGCATCATGAAGGTCAGAGAGTGGCCACGAAAGGACATTCTGGAGAGGAAAAAACATGAGAAAGGCCACAGGTAGTTGCAACCATGACACAGTGTCAATTGTCACGGCAGCAGTCCCACAGTGCCGCAGCAATGATGTACAGACAGTGGCACAATGACACAGTGTGTAAATGTCACGGCAGAAGCCACATCAAGCATCATGAGGTCAGACAGTGTGGCATAAAGACACAGTGTGTAGTGTCACGGCAGCAGCCACAGCAGCAGCATGAGGTCAACAGTGGCACAATGACACAGTGTGTAGTGTCGACTCGGTGCAGCACCACAGCAGCAGCATAAGGTCAGAAAACAGTGGGCACAATGACATTCTGGAAGGTGGCAAAAACTAGGATAGGCTCACAGAGTGGACAAATGACACAGTGTTGATGTCACGGCACAGCCACAACATCATCATGGAGGGTCAGACAGTGGCACATTGACAGTGTGTAGGTCCACGGGCAGGCGCCACAGAACAGCAAGAGGTCAGACAGTTGTCACAATGACAGTGTTAGTTTCGCGGAAGCAGCCAAACAGCAGCATGTGGTCAGACAGTGGCACAATGACAGGTGTAGTTCACGGCGGCAGCCACAGCAGAGCATGAGGGTGCAGACAGTGGCGACAATGACACAGTGTGTAGGTCACTGCATGCAGCCACAGTCAGCAGCAATAAGGTTCGACAGTGGCACAATGATCAGTGTGTAGGTCGCGGTCAGCACCACAGCAAGCAGCATGAGTCCCATGACAGTGCACAATGACACAGTGTGTAGTCCACGCGAATCACCACAGCAAGCATCATAGTTCAGACCGGTGGCACAAATGACATTCTTGGAGTTCAAAAACAGGAGTATGGCCACAAATTGTGGGTACAATGACACAGTGTGTAGGTCCAACGGGCAGCAGCCACAGCCAAGCAGCATGAGGTCAGACAGTGGCAACAATGTGATCACAGTGTGTAGGTCACGGCAGCACCACAACAGCAGCATGAGGTCAGACAGGGCTACAATGCACAGTGTGTAGTCACGGCAGCAGCCACAACAGCAGCATGAGGTCCGACAGTGCACAATTGACAAAAACAGTGTTAGGTCACGGGCATGCAGCCACAGCAGCAGTATGATGTCAGACAGTGCCACAATGACATTGGAGGTGGCAAAAACAGGAATAGGCAACAGATTTGGCACAATGGACTACCGTGTGTAGGTCACGGCAGCAGCCACAACAAACAGCAGCATGAGGGCAGACATGGCACAATGACATGTTTAGTCACGCAGCAGCACAACAGCAGGCATGAGAGTCAGACATGGCACAATGACACAGTGTGTAGGGCACGGCAGCCAGCCACAGGCAGCATCATGAGGTCAACAGTGGCACAATAGACATTCTGGAGGTGGCAAAAACAGGAATAGGCCTACAAATGTGGGACAATGAGACATACAGAGTGATGAGTCACGGCACAGCCACAGGCAGCAGCATGAGGTCAACAGTGGCACAATGAGAAATCTGGTAGGTGGCAAAAACAGGAATGGCCACAAATTGGTGACAATGACACAGTGTGGATGTCACTTGTGCAGCCAGCCACAGCAGCAGCATGAGAATCCGACAGTGGCAAACATATGACAGAGTGTGGAGGTGGGTGGCAATACCACCCTGTAAAGATGGATGGTGGCACGATTGAGAAACAGTGCCAGCAGATGTGTGGGCAATCAGGTGGAGTGGCGGCAACGAATAGTGGCTGAGGCAGGTAGTTTGAAAACCCAGACTCCATTTCTCATAGTTTGGGGTGAGGCGTCATGGCTGATGTTAGTCCGACGCCTACGGCATTGGAGTGTGGAAATCCTGGCCGATCCACGCTGGATTCATCTTGAACAAAGGTCGTCGTTCCAACATTTCCCGTGGAACAAGCGGGTTTCTCCTTGGGGTAACGATGGCCCCCCCGCCGCACTGACACACCCCGCTCGGAATGTCCCACACAACTGCCGGCATAGGACAGCTTCTCCACTTGCAAACTTCGGCAAAGTTGCGGCCACGAACATCCAGTTTGACTGCCCATAGTCCAGCGAATCTTCTAACTGGGGTGCATAGTGCTCCCAAGTAGGGTCACCACCTGTTGGTTCAAGGGTCTGCTCCAGTCCTGCAGCTGCTGCTGCTTCTGCTGGCGACTGCCCTCCTCACTATCGGCGGGTGAAGGAAGCTGTTCATCAGTGACCTTCCAGAACAGGGTGCTGCTGATGGAGCTTGGTAACTGCTCCGACCTCCGCCCACGTTTTCCCCCCCGGCAGCCCAGCGGCATTAGTACGTTGACGCTGAAGAACCCCCCGGTCAGAACCTGTCAAGGAGGGACCGATGCCCCGTCACAAGGACCAGCGGCCAACTGACTACGGATAATTTCCATATAGAATTTGAAGTTTGTAATCCCTCTCAATAGCTGGGAAAAGGATCCCATTTTGGACCGTGTAGCGATGGTCCAATAGGGTGGAAAGAGCCAGAAGTCCTCGCATCTGGCGGATCCTGACTATTCGGCCTGTCACTAGCCATGCAAATCAGCATGCTGCGGGCCATCTGCCCAAGTGACTCCGAGGGCTCCCGCCTCCATCTCCACTGTATACTGCCACGGTGTCTTTGACGGGTCATCTGCCTCATCTTCCTCATCTCCATCTAGCTCCTCCAGCTGCTCCTGTTCCTCCTCTTCTTTCACCTGGGTAGAAAATCCACTCTTTCAGACCTACAATGCTTCTGGCTTCCAATGTCCTCCTCCTCCTCCTCCTCCATTTCAGTCCCCACCGGACTCAAGTGGCCGGCGAGAGTAATCGCCACGCGTCCTCCAGACCCCTGCCCAGGACAGATTTTTCAGCATTCCTGTTCCAGGCATGAAGCAGTTGAATGACGTTATTCATCCCGTAGTCCTGGCCACTGACAAATAACGTGGCCTCCTCGTAATGCCTAAACCAAACGGGCAGGTGTCACGCCATGAGCGCCACTGGGCTGACATCAAAAGTTACACAGGGGATACTAACTGTCTGCCTGGATCATCAAATAAATCGATTAATGGCCTTTCCTGTTCATACACACGGTCCAACTGGTGCCGAGCTGGAAATTCCAACGGGTGGAAACATTGCATATCAGAATGAGTTGGGGGAGGCCCGTTCTGCCCGCTGCAGTTTCGAGGAGGGTGTTCCCTGGGCTTTGTCCAAATGGATAAAGTGCCATGCACAGTTTACCTGGCCATTTTTCAGAATGTTTCCTAAAGATCAGTGGAAGTACTTCAGGAACCTTTTTCACAACCAGATGAACACGTGCGCCATGCAGGGCGCATGAGACCATACCCTCCTCTGTGCAGTGCCGACACCATGTTCCTCCCAAGGTCCCGTCACCATGGTTCCGATTGTGCAGTTTGGCGGCGGAGAAAGCCACACATCGAATTCTTGCTGCATGACGCGGAGCCAGTTCCTCCCCCTGTGTGACTTCGTTCCGCCGAGGCAAGCCCAGGTGTAGAACGGCGTGAAGACCGCTGTGCCCTACACATGTGTTATGAAAGGAGCAGTCTTGTAGAGGCTGAGATGTGTGGAGGAAGGAGAGGCGGACATTGGCGCAGGAGCCGCAGTTTGACAACGTGGAGGAGAAAGCACTACCTGTCTCCTGTCCAAGTTGTTTGGAGTGCCTGGGCCGGAAGCAACATTCACCCAAGTGGGCCGTAAAGGACATTACTGGCCCTGACCGTATTTACAGCTCCAGACTCCGTGATAGGCGGGCCCGTGGCACACTTGAACAAACCGATACAGCTCAAGGACTGGCCCCACCTTCTGTACTACATATTTATGAAGTGCTGGTACTGTCTTTTTGAAAATAAATTACGGCTTGGACTCCTCCATCCTGCTCGGCAACAAGCCATAGTTCTCTGAGACGGTGCAGAGTCCACCATAGGAAAGGGGAGGGGACTGCAGTACCAACAACTTGGACAGGAGCACGGTCAGCTTCTGCACCTTAGGATGGTTGGACGCATACTGTTGTCTCTTTGCAATCGCCTCGCTGAACGACTGCTGGCACCATGAGCGAGGAGCAGGAGCATCTGGACGGGTAGATGATGTGAAAGACAAACAGCTCCCTTCTGCAGAGGTGGTGGAGCCGTGACTGGCTGCAATGGCATGCGTGCCACTGGGCGCTGCTGCTGCTGTTGCTGCGGCGGCAGGATGACCACCACAATCTGAGCCCCCGTTTCTCCCAGGCCACCGGATGGTGACGCTGCATGTTGTTGACGCAGGGCCGTGGTGCCAAGTTAAACTCCTGGCCACGCTTCACTTTCTGCTTACAGATTCTACATATACCCTTATTCGGTCCCCGGTGTCCTTTGCAAAGAAACTGCCACCCGCCGAGTTAATCGGATTTTACCGCCAACGCTCCGCACTGAGTGACTATGCCGCCGCTGCCCCCGCTGGGGGCCCCTGTGCCGCTACTTTCTTGGGACCTGCGAAGTGGGTTTTTCCCCTGTGGCCGCTTGGCTCCCGACCTCACACTGCTGCTATCCCCGCTGGGCTCACGGCCACACCCCACTGCTGGCTGCGCCGCTGCCCGGGCGCGCAAGCTGACGCCCTCTTTCCTGACATGATGAAGCCCTTTTCCTCACCCCGGCTCCCAGTGCGGTCGGCTACATTCATCAACTATTTTGTGTTTTTATCATCACTGCTGTCCTCAATTCACCGGCTTTGGTATGCAGAGGTGACCCCTCACAACATGACCTCCCATGCCAACTTTCAACATCTATACTTTGCCCTACTGCAAGAAGCAGGGATATTGGGGCCCAATTTTCTTCCTGCCAAGTAGCTGCTGACTGCCCTCCTCAAATTGTTCATCCTCGCTATATAGTGGCGCTGAGCCCAGACCACATAAAAGATCTCTGGCTGAGGGAACCGGATGGGACAGAGGCGGGTTGAGGACAGGTGAGGGCCGCTGACCCGCTTTCCCGGG
>JAODAL010040019.1:0-37381 GCA_025379985.1 Phyllomedusa bahiana
CTTTCCGTAAATTTCTTTTCCTGTATGCTTCAAATGTATTAGTGAGGTGCCAGCAGTGATTGGTGATCTATGGGCCCCCTCTTACGTAATTTTGGGGGTACTATTTATGTCCTGCTCTTTACATTGTCAGAATGAGAAATCCAGGTGGGGACCCATTTTCTTTTTTCGGGTAAATTGGGCCCCCATTTATAAAAAACTGTCTCTGTTGCTTGAACCAATCAGAGTTTCAGCCTTCATTTTTCATTTTAAAAGTAGTATAAGAAAGAAGTGGCTTGATTGGTTGCTATTAGTCCGTTTGGGTTTGCTATCAGCAAATAGTCTTATTTGCAGTTTTTATAAATGAGAACCAATGTGTCTAAAGTACACGACCCAAAGAAGCTCCCATCCTTAATGTGGGGAAAGCGAAAAAATTTTTTTTCCGTTTTGTTATTGCTTAGCTCCTTTAATCTTCATGTTACTTTATGTTGGTGACATATTGGGGGAAAAACACTCCAATTCTTTGGGGCTTGTGAACAGCTCAATGGCTGAACTAACATAAACCCCAGTAGAAAGAAAACTTTGCCATTTTGCTGACGGGAAAAAAAGTCAGGTGCGCTAATTGCTTGAGCAAAAAAAATGCACACCAATTTAACCCCTATTCACACCGCTGAGAAAAGCCGCAGTATAATGCATGGGAATTGCACAGATGAAAAATCCCCCCAAAGGCTGGGGAGCGAGTGTCCCAAGTGTTGTGTTGGACACTTAGAAAAGTGGGCGCCCGCCTGGTCTAATATTTTGGGCTTCCAATAGGTTGTAAACCCGCTTGGGGTTCCACCGTATCTTTTTATGGCCCACTTTTTTATCCCCCTTTTTATATGCAAAAAGTAGTACCGGCAACCCCCTCCTTTGCCCCGAGCAGGGGGTAAAAATTTCGGGGTTTGCAGGGGAAGCGTTTTCCCGGGGCCCCCGCCCCTTAGGGGGGCCCCCGGGGGTTGTACCGGTCCCCTACCCCCGGGAAAGCCGCTTGGGCCCCCCGGCAAATGAAATTAACAGTTCCCTGCAGCGGGCGGGGAGGGTGCGGTTCCCGGGCGCATACTCCCTTTTGATCGCTCGGGCCCCCCCCGGGCCCCAGCTTTTAAGGGGAGGCTTTCATGGAAGATTGCGGCGGGAGCGCCCCATCGCTCCGCTTGTTTTCTTACCCCGCCCGGGGCTCTGTGGGGACGTGGGCCGGGGCTGGTTTACGTCACATCAGCGTGGCCGGCTGACGAGAGTGCAGGGAGAGCAGCAGAGGGGAGATCGGGGGGAAAGGGGGGACCGAGGGGAGTAATTTTTTTTTATTTTATGCCCCCCTTTTCCTGCCTTTAGCCCCCCTATGGGCCTTTCTATAGCCCCCCCTTTGCCCCGGGCCCCCTACCCCCCCCGCCTGCCCATAGCCCCATATGCCGCCTATACCCCCCCAAATTCCTGCCTATAACCCCCATATGCCTGCCCATACCCCCCCTATTTCCTGCCCATACCCCCCATTTGTGCATTAAACCCCCCTTTTTCCCGCCCCTTTCCCCCCCATATGCCTGCCCATACCCCCCCCTTTGCTGTATTCCCCCCCCCCTAAGGGCCCGCCTTTTGCCCCATTTGCCTGCCTATACCCCCTTATTGCCCGCCTTTACCCCCCTTGCTGCCTATACCCCCAAAAGGGCCGCCTTTAACCCCCCTATGCCCGCCTATGCCCCATAAGCCCGCCCAACCCCCCCTAACTGCCTATTTCCCCCATTTTCCTGCCTATACCCCCCTTTTGCCTGCCTATAAACCCCCCTTTGCCTTCCTATAAAACCCCCTATGCCCGGCCTATAGCCCCCCTATGCCCGGCCCATACCCAATTGCCTAATTTCCCCCCCCTTTTTGCCTGCCTATAGCCCCCATTTGCCTGCCCATAGCACCCATATGCCGCCTTTGGGGGCCCCCTGCCCGTGCCCCATACGCCCCCCATATGCCTGCCCGCTGCCCATTACCCGCCCCCCATTTTGCCGCCGCCCGCCTATACAGGCACCCTTATGCCCGCCCGCCTATACAGGGCCCCCCCTTTTGCCCGCTTGGGCCCATACAGCCCCCATATGCCTTTCCTATACGCCCTTTTGCCTGCCTGTACAGCCCCCATTTGCCGCCCGTACAGCCCCCCTAAAGCCCGCCCTATCCCCAACAAACCCGCTGTATACCCCCCCAACCGGCCCCGTCTTCCCCTTTTATGGGGCCCCTTTTTTGTACCTAAAAACCCCCCCTATATGGCCCTATAAGCCCCCCTAACCCCCGTCTACCTGTATGGCTCCCTATAGGTTCCCTTAAAAACCCTTTCCCGGGCCCATTTGGGCACCATTTGGGTACTAAAAAACCCTTTCCTATTTTGGGGGGGCCCCTTTAACCTATTTTAAACCCCCCCCTTGCCTTTTAAAGGGACCCCATATAGCCGGGGGCAGGGGCTGGGAAAAGGGCAGGATTCTAAGATTTTTGTGTCCCAAATTGCGGGAAAATTTGGTTTGGGGGGATGTCATTTAAGATGGCGGACTGGAAAGGGCGAACAAAGGGGAAAATCAAAGCCTGGGGCGGAAAGTCACCTGTGAGTCACCCAAAAGAAAAATGTCGAATCCTTATATGTCTACCAAAAGGTGTTGTACATGCTGTATACCACTATATGGCCCTGGGTTTTGGGGGTTAATTTTCAGTTGCAGGCCTGTTTTTCATGTGTCTTTCCACTATATGGTCCTGTTTGGTGGTTATATTTCGTCTGCCGAGGGGCCCGTGTACACTGGTTTTATACCACTATATGGTCACTTTATTATTATATTTTATTTTTAGACAGTATTGGTCTTTGGGGGACTGTTTTGTAAAAGTGGGGGTATTTTTTTTTGTCACTATGTGGTGGTTAAATTTTGGGGGTTTTTGGTTTGGGGGTATAAACAGGTCCTTATGTAAAAAGGTTTTGGGAAATGTTGGTCTTTTTTATTGTGGGATTTGTTTTGGGGGCAGTATGATGGTGAGATGTATGGTGGGGTATTTGCCCCTTGTATTTCTACATTTCTAACCGGGATTTTCTGGTACATTGGGTTTTGGTCAGGGGAGGGGGAGGGGGGGGGGGGGATCAAAAAGTTTTTATGGGGCCCTGGGTTATTTGTTACCCCCTGGCCCTGAGGTTGATGGAAATGGGTTGTTTTATTGGGTTTTTTGCATCCCCGTGCAAAACTCCCTTTCAAAATTTTTTGTGGTTTTTTTAAAAAAAGTGGGGTGAATAAAGGGGTTTTAAAAATTGGCCCCCTGCGTTTTTTTATTTTGCTTAGCAATTTGTTTCACAGGGGATCTTTTACCCCCGTCAGATTTAAATGGCAAAAATTGCTAGTATGGGTTCATGTTTTTTCAGCCTTTTAGCCCGTTTTACCAAACCCCAAAAATTGGAGTGTTTTTTTTTAGTAAGTAATGTTTCCCCTTTTCTGTTTTTTTTGAATAATTTGGGGCCTTGGAACCAAAATTTCCCGTTTTTCATGGATCTTTGGTTTTTAAAACAATAGTCGTCCCCCAAACCCAAATTTAAAACTGTAGTTTAAGGAAACACTGAACCCCTTTAAATATAATAGGTTGTCTGAAATTTCACACCTGAACGCCTGCATTTCATGAAGATATCATAGAATTTTACTGTAAATTTCATTCTTAGACACACTCATTAGGAGGCCGGGCATGTATACTTTCAGTCTCAGGTTTGTGTTAGTAAATGACATTTCCCAGTGTCAGAACATTAATCTGACGAGATAATTTGGACACAGACCGAGCTGCCTTGCATCACATTAATGCGCGTCCATTTGGCACTCCCAAGGGCTCAGGTCTTTTCAGAAGCTTTTAAATCTGAGTTAAAAATCAGATTAAACTATTATGAGCTGTGACGTCACCGGCATGTGACCTATCCAGATGCCAAGACAATGCCAGGCTGTGACGGATTACCCCGTTCAAAGATAACTGGGGCACCTGGACTCTTTTGTGTAAGACGTCCTCTGCATAGAATAGTTACCTTTGATTGAAAGCTACATCTCCCAGACGCAAGGGCAGCAGTTTTTCCTTTACTTGTCATTGACGTGTTTTAGATCAGCCAAGATTAAAGTATTACCTGACATTAATAGTCTGATGAGCAGAAAGGTAGCAGCTCTCTGCCTGTAACTATAACATCTAATTATGCAAAGAAATTCCCAAAGCTTTTCTTAGGTTATACATTTTCAAGGAGAAAAAGGATAATTGTACTGTTGGCTCCGTTCATTGCAATATTATCTCCTTCAGCATAACAGGTTCTTCCTCACCGGCGTGTCCTGCCAGTTACACATCTGAATGCTGAGCATCGCTATTACCCGAAAGATCACTGAAAATCAGGTTGATATAGAATTCTGCCAGATGCTGGAAATCTTTCCATTTGTCAGGAGCAGAGCTTCAAAATAAAAATGTCACCGTGTTAAAATTTTTGTAGGAGAATATCTTCAACTTTACTAATATAGTTTGGCACTTTGGTTCTTTAGTACGGTGAGCCGCTTATCACTGTCATAGGCAGGTAAAAACATGTACAGGGCTGCAATTTGCCTAATATAGTGAGAGGCATAAAGTATATTTCTGTATATGGATTAGGCCCAATAATAGATGTTAGACCTGCTCCATAAAAAAATCCCAACCCATCCAGGAATACACCCAAACTGCCCAAAGACACCCTAGGTTTCAAATGAGAGTTGGCAAATATGTAATAGAGGCAGTCAGATTGTTACAAGTATGTGTCTGGGGAACATAGAAATGATGTTCTATACTAATATAAATAAATTCCGCAATATCATTCATCCATCCATTATTCTGAATATCTATCCATTCATCTATTCATTCATCAATCCATCTATCCATTAATCTATCTATCCATCCATTTGTCTATCCTTGCATCCATCTATCCATCCATCCATGCATACACAGTATCTCTATGACACATTGCACTATTTCTGTAACTATGTCCATCCATTAATCTGTATATCCTTTCATCCATCCATCTATCCTTTCATCCATCTATCCATCCATTCATCCATCCATGCATCCACATTGCATTATTTCTGTCAATATGTCCATCCATTAATCTATCTATCATCTATCTATCTATCTATCTTTTCATCTATTCATCCATCCATCCATCTATCCTTTCATCCATCTATACATGCATCCACTGTATCTCTGTTACACGTTGCATTATTTCTTTAAATATGTATATCCATCCATTAATCTATCTATCCATTCATCCATCTATCTATCTATCTATCCATCAATCCATGCATACACTTTATTTCTATTACACATTACATTATTTATGTAAGTATGGCTCATGTTCAGGATATTTTTGTATTCTACAGCTTCAGACATGTCATGACCCCTGTTGTACATAACACAACAGGGTGGAATATTGTGCAAGCTAAACACCATTGTATAAAAAGACACAACAAAACTGGAAATGGTTAAGGCTATGTTCACACGGCTTAACTGCGGGGCGTAATTACGCCCCGCGGTTACGCCGTGTGGCCGGGGGGGGGGCGGGAGCGGGGGTGCGAGCTGGGGGCCGGCACTTCGCCGGCCCATAGACAATCACTGCTAGCGACGCGTATACGCCACTAGAAAGTGACATGCCAATTATCCCCCCGCCTGGCGTATTCGCCGAGCAGGGAAAGGAGACGTAATCCATAGTTCTCTATGAGAACTGTGGATTACCGTTATGAATGGGCCGTTTTCAGCCCGTAATTAGCGCACTTCGGCGCTTAATTACGGACCGAAATACGGCCCATTTTAAGCCGTGTGAACATAGCCTAAGAAGAAGGCAACTAAAGTAAAGAAAGTTGGTCTGGAGTAACAGGAAGGTTGAGTAAATATGGGATAAGTGTGGAGACAGGATGACAAACCAATCATTTGTAAGGGGTGGCCAAGCTGAGTGTGTGGTGATGTTAACACTCGCATGTTGCTGTTGGTAAGATGATAAGCCCAGCAATGACCACCACGTAGAGGAGATAGCACTGACACTATTGGATACAATATTTGTGGCTGAACTCAAGCAGACTGTTACTCTGAAGAGGCAATGTAAGCTTAGCAGTACAATTCTTGGAAGTATGAAACGGAAAAAAAAATAAAATCAAATGGCTTGTGTTTTTCTTCATCTGTATGTAATGCTTTTTGTGCTCACTCGTGTTGTATGAAGCCTCCCTACTTTGCGGTCAAGTAGGAGCATTTCCTGTTTGAAAGCTGCCTCCTGTTGTAAAACTACAAACCCCACAATCCTTTGCTGACTTAATCTTAGTCTCCATGCATGTCCCCCATTTTATACCTTATGTTGAAAGCCTTGAAAAACAATACTAGTACCAGGGACTGCCTTGCAAAAAGCCAAACCCCTTTGGTCACCTGATATTCTGGGCTCAACACACAGTGGTTTCTTGTGTCCAGACACTCAGAACTACTAAGCTTCCTGTCATGAAACAGAAAAATCCAGAAAATAATGAAAGTACACTACGAAAGTCCCTAATTGTGGGGGAAATATTATTTAGAAAAGTTTATTTTTCCCACTAGACAACTCATTTAAGGTGGGTGAATCCCTGTTATTATGGGGCTCTTGTACAATTCACCAGTTTGTCTGTTATGCAAACTATATGTACAACTTTACAAAAACCCAAGGGCAGTATTGTACAGTAGTGTACAGTAAATAGTTGGGCCCCTTATTGCTGTGTTTATGAAGCCAGTG
Source organism: Phyllomedusa bahiana (assembly GCA_025379985.1). Lineage (NCBI taxonomy): Eukaryota > Metazoa > Chordata > Amphibia > Anura > Hylidae > Phyllomedusa > Phyllomedusa bahiana. The sequence continues at coordinate 6,761 of JAODAL010040019.1, forward strand.
GCCACTATTTTTTGATTTTGTACATTTTTATGCAATGTGTTATTTCTGTATCAGGATGATTTGACAAAAATGTATACATTTTAATGTAGATTGAACTGTGTGTATTGAAGAAAAGAAAGTCATTGTTTCTCTCCAGTCAAGAGTTAAAGGGGTTTTCTCTCTACAAAGATCATATCTCAAATGATGAGGACAGTAAAAATAAACACTTTTGTAATTGGTTTGCATTACCTAAGTCACTTTGTATAGTAGATATGAGCTATACTGTGCATCTATAGTTATTTCTGCAGTAACTGGACAGCACATGCCCCCTTTTCTGTGATTGGCTGGCTGACATTTCAATCAGCCTGTTGGGACACACCCCGGAATTGGAAGCGCCCCCTATGCTGTGATTGGCTGCCTGAACTCTATGCTTACTCCCCTTGCACTGTGATGGAATGGTGTGCCTGGCTGTTGTGTAATGAGTAGAGGCTGGGTAAGCCAGACTGGGAATATGTAGGCTCACCAGTGGATAGTTCAATGTACTGAGTAACTGTTAGATTCACTCTCCCCTCATCTAACACAGTCTTATACCCTGTGCTCACCCTATATAACAGCCTTGTAAAGTCTGCTCTACCTCCTGCCTGATCACAGAAGGGGGAGGGCAGAGAGCATTTCTCACATTTGTTTCATCAGTTCAGGCTGTGTGTATAACTGCTTACACCAATGCAGAGGTACTGGTTACAAGGAGCTTGTGCAGCCTGAGCGGCAGCTGACACCTCAGCAGCCAGAAGCATAACAGGAGGTCAGCAAAACTGACATCCTCTCCCTTCTCCTGCTTCACACACAATGATGTCAGAACTCTTCACTGAGGGGAGACTCGCCTACTGGCAGGAGAGACACGCCTACTGAAAGAAGAGACTCGCCCGTGGATTTAAAACTGAAACTGATAGAAACCCCTTTAATATAGTCTGCAGCCTAAAGCAGGAGTGATGGCAACCTAGGCACCTAGGATGTGGTAATAGGTTATAAATATAGGCGCTAAAAGAGTTAGTTATCAATTCAGTTCAGTTTTAGAATTCAAGTGTTCAGAGTTCTGGACCTATGCCTGCTGTGATCTAGAGTCAGCTTCTGCTACCCTTAGACAACATGTAATGAGAGCAAATCCCCTCCTCTCCTTCCTTGCAAATTACCAAGGATGCCCCCAAAACTCTCCAATAGAAGTCTGTTAATTTCTGACAACGGTTTCTTGTCCATCTGGTTGTTGTAAAGCAAATCTCTGCACTGCTGTTCCCAGAGCAGAGAGGCAGCGCAGGCAGGATGGCTTCCCCTATAATTATATACAGGAAAAAATGAAATAAAAGCATTCACAATGATAATATAGAAACTGATTCGAAAAAAGAGAAGGTTCAGTATAAATAATTCATTAGTAAAAAATGTATCGTCTGTGATCAATTCTCTTTACACGATTTTCTATGAATCATTGAAAACCTTTAAATGAAGGTATTTATACATCTCTTGATTGTTCTGTTTTTCCATTTTATGGACATTAACCGGATATGTCAGTCAAGTGCATGACTACCCTAACAATGGCTGAATGGAAATAAGAAATACAGTAGTAAGTGAAAAAGCTTTTTGCATTTAAATCTAAGGCTTCTAGAGAACTTGTTTTCGTGTAAATTGCTTTATAACCAGAGTCCCTTTGTTGTGGTTGTCTTTTGTAATCTCGACTCTGATCTCTGGACTACGGTATTGACGTTTCTGAGAACACAAAAAAAATCTCAATCAAATTTCAGTGGACAAGTATGATTGTCAAACGTTTCAAAGCTTCCTCATTGACAAGCGGAAAAATATTCTTAGGCCATGTTCACACGGCTTAAAATGGGCTGTATTTCGGTCTGTAATTACGCGCCGGAGTGCGGCAATTACGGGCCGAAAACGGCCCATTCATTACGGTAATTCACAGTTCTCATAGAGAACTATGGATTACGTCTCCTCTCCCTGCTCGGCGAATATGCCGAGGGGGGAGATAATTGACATGTCACTTTCTAGAGGCGTATACGCGCCGCTAGCAGTGATTGTCTATGGGCCGGCAAAGTGCCGGCCCCCCGCTCACGCCCCCGCTCCCGCCCCGCCCCCTTCCACACGGCGTAATTGCGGTGCAAAATTACGCCCCGCAGTTAAGCCGTGTGAACATAGCCTTATGTGTAAAAGGGATTTGTTTTCTTGTGGTTCAGAAAGAGGTTATCAGAACAACGTGACAATCAGTCTTTAAATGGGTAAATCAATGTAAAGTTCCAGGGTGGTAATAGTTTGGCTAAAGGGACACATACAGCTCACAGCAAGGTTGGATGGCCCACCAAAAGGACCCTGGTGTAACCAGGTCTCAACATTACAATACTTTCTAATGGTTCAGTAGAAAAACCCTATTTGCAACAATCACTTGCCATTAGAGTCTATTTCGTCACAAGGCAGGTGGTAGATCCACTGGGTCACCAAGATGACACTAACCACACCAGAGAGTCTAAGGAGTCCGCCGAGCATTCAAGATCCCACAAAGCTGGCTGGACTTGGCTGCAGGGAACTCCTAGCTCGCTAGCCCTGACCTGGTGGCTCGCGGTGGCAGCCGAGGTGCCAACAAGATACAAAAGGAGCAGACAGAGGCCAGGTCAGTTAACAGGCAAGGAGGTCAGGGCAGACAGAGAATAGTCAGAAGCTTGTAAACAAGGGTCAAAATTAGAAAACGTAATCAGCAAACAACGAAACACAAATGTAGGTCAGGAACACCAACAGTCTAGCAGCGAGAAAGCTATATGTGGTGGATGATTGGTGGTCATAAGCGCACTGGCCTTGTAAATCTTAAAGAGCCAGGTGCACACTCCCGAGAGGATGAGTACATGCATGCCAGCCTTGAGCAGAGGACAGGAACGGAGCTGGAGCGGGGAGAGTTTTGTCGTGCAACAGGAGCGCGTCCATGGTCTGGAGTGTGGATCGCAGCGCACGTCGTGGCATATTTCTAATCAGTTCATTAACTACTATCAAAATTAGGGTGGAGTTATACAATATGTTGAGTATACTGATCCTGGGTTAGACTAACCCACTAGACTACCAGAAGTTCCTTCATTGGGCCTAGACTCTGACATGATATTGGGAGTCGAGGGTCCAGCTGAAGAACCTCAATTGGCACCAATCACTTGCCACTAGTCCATTTTTTATGAGTTGATTTTACTACTGTTAATTCTTGGTGGAGTTGTATGCTAAGTTAGATTTGAAATAGTCCACTTCCAAAATATCCTTCAAAGGGCTTAAAGTCTGATATAATAATGGGTTCAACAGAAGAACGCTATTTAGATCCAACACTTGGATTCTACTTCTTATGGATTGTTTCACCACTGTCAATATTTTGGTAAATATATATGTTGAGTGGGTTGAGCTGTGCTTGGACTAGCCAACTTGGCTACCAGAAGCTACTGTAGTGAGCATAGGCTCTAATATTAATGGGCAGCAAAAGTCCGATAGAAGGTAGAAAACCACTTGCAGTAACTTGCTCTGCACTAGGGTCTTTTTCTTGGGTTAATTCAAAGATAACCTGTCATTTTATTGATGATATGCTCTGTATATAACACGATAACAACAAAAGTAGCAAGGGTGGACATGAATGTTCTGTATAATTTGAGGATAGGCCCCCAGAATTATGTGTACAGGTGGATTCAAGGATCCTCAGACTGCCATTGCTTACAGGCCTCTCTTATAGATCTTTGCAACATAATCACATATCAAGCAAGTATTTAGGATTTACTAAACCCAACATGCCCAGCACTGTCCAATAAGGTATCATATCTAATACTTTACACCACCTTATCTTCTATAGTGCTAACCTTTGACTGCAAAGTTCGGCACTGGATGCGATAGCTAAATTTTTGAGGCTGCATGAATTTTGAGAAGATAAGAGCGCTATATTATAGGAACAATATGGTCTACCTATTTTTTGGAGGACTGCTGTGATTGACCACACTGCATGGCCACTGATGGACACTACAGTGTGATGAGCACTATGATGTTATTATGCTGGTGCTATGAAATGGAATCTACTACTCCATAGATACACAGTAGGCAATAGCCACAATGTTGCACCAATGTGTAGTGTGATAAAAGCTTAGTCTAGGACAGTCTTCTGCGAGCAGTGCTACCTGAAAAAATTCTGAAGTATTATTTGCCTTTGGAGTCATCAGTTTTCTGCAACAACAGCATCACTCTTCTTCATGGACTGTGTCTGGCATGTGTAATTCAGTCACAGAGGGCGACATGTATGAACGTTGGCACTGACAGGCCAGTTCTAAATTGTTTTAAGGCAGTGTACAATGCACCGAAATGTATGAACCTGTTCTTCTGCAGGTCATACATACAGGGCAGTGTAAATGCCAATACCACAAGTCTGGCTCAGGCACCACCTTTAGCCTGGTCTGGTTGTTCTTCTGCAGGTCATACATACAGGCGCATTGCAGAGCCAATACCACAAGTCTGGCTCAGGCACCACCTTTACCCTGGTCTGGCTGTTCTTCTGCAGGTCATACATACAGGCGCAGTGTAGAGCCAAATACCACAAGTCTCGCTCAGGCACCACCTTTACCCTGGTCTTCTTCTGCAGGTCATACATACAGGGCAGTCTAGTGCCAATACCACAAGTCTCGCTCAGGCACCACCTTTACCCTGGTCTTCTTCTGCAGGTCATACATACAGGGCAGTTAGAGCCAATACCACAAGTTTTGGCTCAGGGGCCACCTTTCCCTGGTCTGGCGGTTCTTCTGCAGGTCATACATACAGGGCAGGTAAGAGCCAATACCACAAGTCCCGCTCAGGCACCACCTTTACCTGGTCTGGCAGTTCTTTGCAGGTCGTACATACAGGGCAGTGTAGAGCCAATACCACAAGTCTGGCTCAGGCACCACCTTTACCCTTGTCTGGCGGTTCTTCTGCAGGTCATACATACAGGGCAGTCTAGTGCCAATGCCACAAGTCTGGCTCAGGCACCACCTTTACACTGGTCTGGCGGTTCTTCTGAGGTCATACATACAGGGGGAGTGTAGAGCCAATACCACAAGTCTGGCTCAGGCACCACCTTTACCCTGGTCTGGATGTTCTTCTGCAGGTCAAAACATAAAGGGCAGTGTAGAGCCAATACCACAAGTCTGGCTCAGGCACCACCTTTACCCTGGTCTGGCTGTTCTTCTGCAGGTCATACATACAGGGCAGTGTAGAGCCAATACCACAAGTCTGGCTCAGGCACCACCTTTACACTGGTCTTGCGGTTCTTCTGCAGGTCATACATACAGGGCAGTGTAGAGCCAATACCACAAGTCTGCTCAGGCACCTCCTTTACACTGGTCTGGCTGTTCTTCTGCAGGTCATACATACAGGGCAGTGTAGGGGCCAATACCACAAGTCTGGCTCAGGCAGCACCTTTACCCTGGTCTGGGCTGTTCTTCTGCAGGTCATACATACAGGGCAGTGTAGAGCCAATACCAAAAGTCTGGCTCAGGCCAACCTTTACCCTGGTCTGGCTGTTCTTCTGCAGGTCATACATACAGGGCAGTGTAGAGCCAATACCACAAGTCTGGCCCAGGCACCACCTTTACCCTGGTCTGTTCTTCTGCAGGTCATACATACAGGGAGGGTGTAGAGCCAATCCCCACAAGTCTGGCTCAGGCACCACCTTTACCCTGGTCTGGCTGTTCTTCTGCAGGTCATACATACAGGGCAGTGTAGAGCCAATACCACAAGTCTGGCTCAGGCACCACCTTTACCCTGGTCTGGCTGTTCTAACTGTTATGCACCAGAGTTTGGTGTCAAAGAATCATAAATGCGTCGAATTCCATGAATGGGGTGCGACGCCCCCAGAACACCCCAAATCTTTGGCGCATTAAAAAGTGTCGTGCAGCAGCTTATCGCACCAAAGTTTAGAATGCGACTGTACTTACATCTATAGAACAGGCCTACTATAGCTTTTTGACACCAGATAACTGGCGCAGCCCCGTTCTTACATGTCGCCCATAGTGTTTTGGCAGCCTATTCCTGGTATCTGTTGTGATACCGTAAAAATGTATCCCAATGGATAAGAGGGGCCATATATCTTACCGGGGCAAATGTAGTCCTGATTGGACTATGTTTGCCCTATTTAGGATGAGACATAAAAGCATTGTAGACCAAGCTTTTGTGTCCAATGCAGAAACGGTATAGAGCAAACATATTCCAATTATAGTTTCATAGTTTGTAAGGCCGAAAAAAGACAAGACGTCCATACAGTTCAGCCTGCTGTGCTAAGGTGTTGATCCAGAGGAAGGCAAAAACCCCCAATGAGGTATAAGCCAATTGTCCTCATTTTAGGGAAAAATTCCTTCCTGACTCCAATCTGGCAATCAGAAAAATCCCTGGATCAATGACCCCTCTCCTGAATCCTAGTCACTATAACTTGTTATATTATTACGCTCCAGAAACGCATCTAAATCCTTTTTGAACTCTGTTATTGAATTCACCATGACAAGTCCCTCTGGCAGAGAGTTCCACAGTCTCACTTCTCTTACAGTAAAGAATTCCTTTCTATGTTTATGTAGAAACTTTCTTTCCTCAAGACGTAGAGGATGCCACCTTGTTCTAGATACAGCCCTGGGTATAAATAAATCTTTGGAGAGATCTCTATATTGACCTTTGATGTATTTAAACATATTTATTATGTCCCCCCGAAGCCGTCTTTTCTCTAAGCTAAATAACCCTATTCTTGCTAATCTTTCTGGATATTGTAGTCCACCCAGTCCTTTTATTATTTTTGTTGCCCGCCTTTGTACCTGTTCAAGCTCTACAATGTCTTTCCTGTGCACTGGTGCCCAAAACTGTCCACAATATTCCATGTGTGGTCTAACCAGTGACTTGTATAATGGGAGAATAATGTTCTCATCATGTGCATCTATGCCCCTTTTAATACACCCCATGATCCTATTAGGCTTGGCAGCGGCTGCCTGACACTGGCTGCTACAGTTACGTTTACTGTCCCCCAGGATTCCCAAGTCCTTCTCCATGTCACTTTTACCCAGTGTTTTTCCATTTAATATTAAGCCCTATAGAAGTCTATGGCCCCATTTGACCCCACCACAGTATCAATCGGGATACATTTTGACAGTATTCCAAGAGATACCAAAAAAAGGATCCCAAACGATAAGTGAACAGGGCGTTGGACTGCAATACCAGACACAGCCTGTGGGCATAAGAGGCGATGTGTCAAAGACATATACAGTAGCTACAAGAGCAGCACGAAAAGATACAGGACACAGCAGCAGTGCAATCCTATTAGGAGCCATCTTCCTTGCAGAACAAGACTGTATTCTTCTCACTGTTCCTTTAACAGTTTGCAGTGAGCTTCACAAACAGATTGTAGCAGGTTGATTCATTCTGTCACAAGGATTAGACTTCTTAAAGGCAAACTTCCAGGATGAGTAGGCTGTCATATATGTCACTCCTGATGACTGATGAGGCATGCCTGTGTCACACAAGAAATCTGCTACTCCTTCTGGAAAGCCAAAAAAATGCTCTTTTACTTATTTGGGGATTTTTTTTCTCAGTGCCGTTGCTTATCGCACAGTGTCCTCCCCAACAGTCACATTGCAGTACAGCTGACTAAAATTAATATAGGATCAGGAGAAGTTGCCAAAGCAATCTGCTTCCTTACCGAGATGTTCAAAAAGAATCCGCTCAGTTATTAGTTCTTCACATCTGTCAAACAATTACTCAGATAGAGATAAATGTTAAATCCTGCCTCATCCACGAGCAGCCCCTCTCTTGTCTGACAGCAATAATGGGAAAAGTCCTGAAAACAGACAGGGGAAATCACAAGTAACTGTGGCTGTTATTGTACACAAAATGTAGCATGTAATATACGATGGTGTCGGAGCAGCAGGGGACATTGACTGCTATAACAGGGCTTGTTCACATCTGCATAGTAGTTTCCAATGTTCTGCCTTATCATAAGAGAAGAACAATGGAAATTATGGAGGTGCTGGATCTGTGAAATGAACAACACTAACAGCACCCCATTATTATTATTATTATTATTATTATAGATTTTAAAGCGCCATTGATTCCAGGGCGCTGCACATTCGAGGGGGTTACATACATTACATAAGTCATAACATTAACATAACATTACATTACACCCCATTAACCCCTTACTGATGCCTGATGTACCTGTATGCTCCACATACAGCAGGTAACGGTTGTTAGAGACCTGCCACTTTTAGCCGGGACCAGAGATAATGGGACATATTTATCAAGGCAGTTGTGCCAGAATTCTGGTTCAATTTTGCGCCAAAACCCACCTTTTCGCCACGTTTACTATGTGCTTTAGACAGTTTCAGGCGCTTCTGAGCCTTGTCCGACAAAGGGGAAGTGGCTTTGCGGAAAGGGGGCGTGGTTTAAAAGCGACCAAAAAATGCGCCAGAATCTGCGACCAAATTCATGTGTAAAAGTAAGCCAACTTAAAGATGGTACAAACTTAGACTAGACAGTTCTAACCTGCGCCAGATTTATCAACACTATGATAACTGTGGCGCATTGTAAGACCGTCTAGTCTTACTATACACTGTCTAAAAGTAAGGCACTATTGATAAATCTGCCCCAATGCGTCCATGGGATCTAATGGATCTAGGAATGTTCTGTTTCTCAATTGGCTACCTGTAACGAGATTGTAGGGGACTCAGGCTCAGACTGGACCACAAGGGAGCAGGAGAAACCCCCTGGTGGGCCGCTGGACATGGTGAGCCCTTGGACATGGCAGGTCTGGGGTTCCTTTTAAGAGAAGAAGGCAGATAGAGACAGAAAGTAAGAGGCATGTACTGAACAGTAGCTCTAGGGTGGGTCCTAACAATCAACTGCACTAATGGGCCGTAGAAATCAACTCTATAGGTGGCCCCATTTATCAATTTTAATGGTAAGCCCCAACAATCAACTTCAATCAACTGGTGGATCCAAAGAGTCATTTTTAATAATATATAGGAAAAACAACTGCTCACCCAGATCTGCTAGTGGTGTTGCTCCCATAAAGTCCTTTATAAACAGCTTTTGGACCTTCTGTTGCCGGCAACAACTCATAGATAAGACTTGCAAAATAATGGATTTTGAAGATCCAAGGGCCCGGAAAGATTTTTTTTATTGTAAACTTGTTAAAACTGCATACATTATGGTAAGCATATGGAAACCGGCTAGACGCTTGCGCGTTTCAATTTCAATGTGGACTCTTGATCAACATATATCAAGAGTCCACAGTGGACTTGAAATTTGTAAGCCTCTAGCCTGTTTCCATAGGATTGCGACAATTTATGCAGTTTTAACAAGTTTTCAATAAAGAAACTAAGAGCCACGTGTATGAAAACTGTCTTGGACGGATCCCGCCCGCAATACTGCTTGAATAAGGGGCGGGGCGGGGGAGCTGCCCGCCGGCCCCATAGACAATGCATTATTTACGGCGCGTGGATTACCGTAATGACAGGGACGGATTGGAGCCGTACTGAAGCGCAAATCCGGCGTGCAGTACGGCTCCAATCCGCGGCCAAATAAGCCGTGTGAATGAGGCCTAAGACTGTCCTTGTTGCCCATAGCAACCAATCAGAGCTCCTCTTTTATTTCATATAGTGCTCTGGATAAATGAAAGGGGAGCTCTGAATGGTTGCTATGGACAACAAAGAAAGTCTTAGACTAAGACAGTTTCCATACATGTCCTCCTAAATCTTTTAGAGCCCTCAGATCTTCAAAATATATTCTTTTGCAAGTCAATTTTAATGGTGCCCAACAATCAACTTTACTGGTGTACCCAAGGCACCCAGTCTGACAGTGAGGTTGTCGATCACTTGTCACTGTAGCTGGGGACCTAATAAAGGGTTCCATGGATCCTATCTTAGTACTTAAAGGGGTTGTCTCACTACATTGATTCATCTTACCTCAGTCCTGTTTTCTTGGTTTCTATTTTAATTCAGGGGCGTGTTTACTGGCTTCTACTAGGCTGCAGTAGAAGCCAAGTCTGTAGCTATAGCAACCAGTGCTGGCAGCCTATTGGAGGGAGCAAACAGGTCTGCAGCTATAGCGACCTGATGAGCTGATGCAGCCCATACAAGAGGGGATATCTAGGAATAGGTAGGACACTGTTAATGGACATATATTGCAAAGTTACTTGTAGTGAGACAACCCCTTTAAAAAGTACATCTTCCCCAGCAAAAATTAAAAGAAAAAATTAGTTATGGCACTTAGAAAGTGGGGAGGGAAAAATGAAAGCAACATAAACAAAAACTGCTTCGACATTAAGAGGCTTAAAACAGTATCTTTTAGATTTCTATCATGGTGTCATTAGTGGCGGTTTGCTGGGCAAAATAGTACTGAATACTTTTCTATTTTGCCAGGAATTTTGGAAGAAATCTGTGATGGAGACTCGTAACACAACCTCCAACAGGAAATGGAAACACAGCCTTAGTTGGCGAAAGGGGATTTTTTAAAATCTTGTATTATATTCTTATATTTGTTAGGTAGTGATGTCAAACTTCTCTGGTTAATCTCAGTTTGTTTTTACTGTATTTTCATTAGGTTTTTCATTTATTTTTCAAAAATTTTATAACCCAAGGGGTTTTCCCATACTATAGAGGCAGACCATAGAGCATAAGGGGCCACCATGGGGGGAAAAACCAACATTTTCCCCTTTAAACCTTTTATTTAAAAAACTAAAAGTTCCGTATCTGAATATGGGGGATGCAAAGGTACAGGTCAGTTACGTGGCCCAAAAGGCCCAACCTTCCGCCAAATGGGGGGCCCCCCCCCCCCTTTTTTTATTTGAAAAAATTTTATAACGGAAATTTAGGTGAAGGGTTTTTTTGGGAAAATTTTTCTTTGGGGAGTCAGGGACCTCATGTTAAACCTTTGTAGGTCCCCTTAGCCCCAAACAACCCAATTTTAAAAAAGTTTTTCATGATGACAAGCATTTATTTGTATTTTTAGGTTGTTTCCCAAATTCAATTTTGGGGGCAAAACCCAAAGGGCGGGATTTTAAGGAAGTAAAGGGTTTTTAGTGGTTCTTCACCCTTAACCACCACAAGAAGGTGTTGACTTTGCAACAGGGATTTTTTCAGGTCACTCCCCCTCGGGTTTTGTCGTTTTTGGGAAACATTGACTCTTGGGGGTTTGGAGCCCGGGATAAGAACAGGGCTGAAGAGGGAAATTTTCCAAAATTTAGTTTGGGGGGTGGTCAATAAAAGGTGGAGTTTTTGAAAGGTTTAGGATCAGGCAGAAGGTCAAGGCAGGCGACAGACAGATGCACAAGGTCGGGAAATTTACCCAAAGTCTTTCCCAAATTTTTTTACATTTTTAAGGGAACCTTCCCAGAAACACCCTTCGGGTTTCTGGTACTTGGGGCAGAGGATTCTGGGGGAACAGCGGTTGTTGAAAAAAAATTTTTAATTGAAGATGCTAAGGTAGAAGAAAAAGAAAAAGCATATTTCAAGCACGGGAACAAGGGGCATAAGCCGGTTTTGGTTTAAAATAGCAGCTGGATAGGGCCACAACAAAAAAGGGCAAAAACTGGAAAAAAAGTGCGGGCCCTCCAAACAGGGGAGCAGGGGTGAAAGCTGAACTTTAACCTGATTTCAAGGACGTGGAAATTAAAGGGATTGTCTCACCATAAAAATTTGATGGGATTCAATTGAAAAAGCCCAAACAAAGCAAATAGGTGTGGACCTTAAACCCTTTTGGGGGCAGAATGGAGAGGTTTTGGGTTTCACACAACTTTCCATTCTGGGTTTTTTTGGGATCTAGACCCCCACGATAAGCAGTCCCCAGTCCCCAAAGGTGAAAAAAAAGCCCCTTTTGGGCTTTTGGCCCCCACCAAAAAAGAAAGGAGCTAAAGTGCCCCAGAGAAGCCAAAAATGGGTCTGTTGCAGACCGATCTGTGGGGAATAGGTGAATTTAAAAAGCAAAAAATATTTTCTGGTGGTGACTGTAAGCAGGAGTAAAACAAAATTTAAAATTTCCCCCATTTCAAAGGGCTTTTTGTTTTAAAAAAAATTTACTGGGTGGGTGGCACTAATCCCTTTTAAAAATAAAAAAAAGAAAATTTTTTTAATGGGCTTTTGTAACGGGGGAGTGGATTCCCCCTGGGCCCAAAGCAAGCGGGTTGGGGGAAACTTAAACCCCGCCAGGAAAAGGAATCTAATTTGACCCCCGGTTTTCCCCCAAAAAAGCCCGCCGCAAACGGGATGGACTTTCTGCCCGGGGTGGGCTAACCCGGGGTTTACCCCCGACGTGACTTTTCTTGCGAAGGGCAGCGGGTACAGCGTGGTACAGAAACTAATCCGGAGGCGTAGTCGGGGACGGCAGAAGGTCCCGGGGGGTGCCGAGGGTTTTTGGGGGTCGGAAAAACAGGGAGACGGCAAAACAGGCGGAAACAGGCAGGTCAGGAAACGTAAACGGAACGGACTGGAAGGGGGAATCAGGAAAGGGAAAAGCAATTGGCTCAGAAAACTAGGTAAACACACCAACAGACGGGGGGAAGTAAAGGGGGGGGGATAAAAATAGAACCAGCGCCCCTAATGACCAAATTTTCGGACACTGGCCCCTTTTAAAAATTTTGAGAAGGCCCGGGGCGTGGGCCTTAAGCGGCGGCCCGCGAAAGCAGGCCGGGACAGGCAGGACGGCGTTTCCCCCGGAGCGTGGCCGGTAAAAGAGGGGGGCGGGGGAGGCCCGCAGAGGGGTGGTTTGGGGCCCCCCGGCCCGGGGCCCCGCGACCCCCGTGGACAGTACCCCCCCCCCCCTTCGTTCTCCCCCTCTTTTTTAGAAACCTAGAGAGGAGGTCAGGAAAGGTTGGCCTCCCGTTCCCCCAAGGACCCCGGCCCGAAACCCCTTTCCAAATCCCAATTTAAAAAAGAACCCCCCCTTCCCCCCCTCCCCCCTTCTGAGCCAACAAACCTTTCCTTTTACCTCAAAAATGTTATCAAAATTTTTTCCCCAAAAAGAAGGGTTTGGGCAGGGCCAAAGGGGAAGAAAAGGGTTCAAACCCACAGGCCCTTTAGGGGGGAGGGCATTGGAAAAAAGTTTTTTTAAAGCGCCGGGGGGTAGGAGGGAGGCGGGCTTTTAAAGGACCAAAACCCGGGTTTGACTTGCGTACCCCCAAAAGGGCCCAACCTTTTTAGGGCCTAGCTTTGTAGCTAGGCACCCTAAAGGAATATATTTGCTGGAAAACCAAAACCCCTTTTCGCCCAGGGGTCAAATAAGGGCGAAGGGGCCCACGGTAAAAATGTCACCCGGACTTTAGTGGAGCAAATCCCGTAAAGGGCCCTTTTGAGGGGAGGGTGCCAAGACCTTTTAAAATCCTTTACTTGGGCATTCCCCGGGGGCCTGACCGAGGTAAAAAGGGGGGGGGGCGGGCGGGGGTGTAACCCAAAAAACCAAAAAAAGCGGGAGGCCCCCCGGATCCCAAATTAAAGAGTTATAAGAAAACCTGCCCCCGGGAAGGAACAGACCAATTTTTCCTTTCCCGGGCCGGAAAAAAAAGTGCCGAGGAAAGGGACCCCCGTACCTGGTTTAAACCCCCTCTGCCGCCCTTTTGTTTGGGGGGGGTTTTTTGGGATTTCGGTGAGAAATCTAAAACGAACTGGAATTTGACCACACAAAGGCCCCCCAAAATTTTTGCAATGAAAATGGTTCCCCCGTCAGAGACAAAGTGGGAACGGGAAACCCTGCAGAGGGAAAAAGGACTGAAAAAATATTGGGCCGCTGAGGGGCAGAGGGGTTAACCCGGAAATGGGGGCAAAGTGAAACCCCTTTTGGAAAAACGGTCGGTCACGGGCCCAGTGGCCGGGGTTTCCCAGAAAGGAGGGAGGCGGTAATGAAGTCCATTGGGAAAATGGGTCCAGGGTTTTTTTTGGCCCCGGGAAGGCTGAAAAAGGGGCCGCGGGGTTTTTGGAGGGGCCCATTCCGGGGACAGGAGGTGCAGGCTAGGGAAAAAATCCCTGACAACCTGAGAAGAGTAGGCCACCGTAAAAGCGGGAGCAGTTTCAGCGCACCAAAGGGCCCCTGGATGCCCCCGCCCACCCAGAAAACGTGTCCCCACTTTAGGACCTAGGGCGCAAGGAGGGCGCACTTTCTCTTCCCCCGGGGGTTTGTTTGGGGATCCCCGGGGGGGGGCCGGAAAGTCGCTTTAGGGGGGACAATTTTGCTGGGGGGGACTCGGGGAAACCCCCCTTAATCCAGGAAAAGAAAAGAGCGTCCGCCCGGATTTTTTTTTCGGCCGGGGAAAATGTAGAAGGAAAATCAAAACGGGCCAAAAAAAAAGTGACCCCCCTGGCCTGCCCCGGGGGTTAAGGGGGTTGAGCCGACTGCCCTTTCAGGAGGTTCTTATGGTTTGTGAAGTATCAAAAAGGGTGGTGGCCCCCTCCGCAAAGTTTACGCCCTTCTTCAAGACCAAACTTTTTTGGCCCTAAAATTTTCCCATCCCCCTATGGTATAATTTTCTCGGCAAAGGGGAGAAAAATTTTGGGAAAAATACCCGCAGGAAAGAAGTTTTTCCCCGAGGGGATTCTGCAAAGGGGACAGGCCGGCGCCGAGAGAGGCATCTATTTCCAAAAAAAACAGGTTAGGGGCGAGACGGGATGGGAGCCGATGCAAATAGCTTTGACCGGGTTTGAAGGCGTCTTAGCTTCTGGGGGCCAGGATTGGGATGGCGTTTTTCCCGAGTCGAGCCCCAGGGAGCCACAAAGTTAGAAAATGGGGAATAAATGCTGTAATAATTGCAAACCCCAAAAGACGTTGAATGGCCCGGAGGCCCCCGGTTGGGCCATTGCAAACACCTTTACCCTAAGGACAGCTAAAAAAAAATTTGGGTAAAAAAATTTTTAAAATAAAGAAGGGTTAAAATGTTTTTTATTTTTTTGCAAGTCTCTATAAAATTTACTTTGTGGCAAAACCCTTTAAAGTTAGTATTAAGGTTAGGGTCTTAGGGTGTTTTAGATGTTAACTTACCTTTCAGTGTCTCTCTTGGCTCCTGCTGTGGTGTCACTTCCAGGCAACTGTCCAAGATTTCTCTAGGTTAACCCTTTGCCATAGAAAGCCGAGGTGATGACCGATGGAAATTTGATGTGTTTAGACTGTGTCAAAAAATAAACAGAAAAAAGGGGGGAAAAATTTTTTTAACTCAGAAGAAAAACGAAACATGGCCCCTACTCCCTTTTAGTAAGGGCTGAATAAAAACTGAACACAGCATAGAGCAACAGGGCCCCCCTGCTATTAAAGAAAAAAAAAAAAACCCAGGTGCACTATTGGGGGAATCCATATATCCCCACTAGGGGAAGAAAGCTGAACCTTAAATTGACATCTATTTACATAGCATCAAAAAAGCCAAAACGCAAAACCTAGTTGGGAGACTAAACAACAAAATACTGGGAAGACAGCCCCTCGCCCCCACCCTTTCCCTGCATGAGGGGGGTGGCTGCTGGTATTCTACTCTGGTGTCATACCCAACGTCATTTCATGTTCTCAAAAGATAGAAACCAGAAGTGATGTCTGACGTCAAACCGGACGTGACCTTAACCCAGAGCAATAAAGAAAGGTGAGTTAACCCCTTAAAGCACCTAAAATCCTAGTGCTAAATCCAATTTAGGATTAGAGTTAATATTTGAGGAACATTTTTGACAAAATTCTATTTGGACCTACCTGAATAGAATCGCTTAGATTTGGGATGAATATAACAGTGACCAAAATCTGAAGCACAACACTAATCAATAAGTATGGTGATGTGTAGTCACCTGCAGTTAGGCTTATGGTCTGGGTATACTTTTATTTTAAGCTCCACTGCACAATGGGAGACACAAGTTTGCATTAAAGGGGATTTGCCAAGATGCACTTACCTAGCTCCTGTCAGCATGATTTGTATACATCCTGCTTTTGTGCTGAGTCATGAAGGCTGCAGGGCTGAGAGGGAGGGGGCGAGTGAGGAGTGAGGAATCCAAGGGAGCGTCTCAAAACTTAAGTGAAATGATAAACAGTACAAGAGCAGATTCTCAATACAGCAAGACAGCCTCAGACTGCACTCTCTACCCGGTGCCTTAAAAGCTCATTCATTTTGCCTGTCATCAGATAAGAAGTGATTCAGGCAAGCGCCGGCCTGTCAGCTCCTGGGTCGTGACTAGGGAAAGCATTGAGGTAACTAAGGAGGATTGAGAAATGCTGTAGCTCTTAGAGTCTTCACTTTTTGTAATCACATATATTCAGAAAAGTGATTAAATACCCATTTTGGAGGTTCCCACGTCAACATTACATGGTGGCAAAACCCCTTTAAAGACTGTATGAATAAATAGCATAATACAAGCAGTAAGAATATGTCAGTGCATTCAGACTAATGTACATATTATGTAGGAATTAATATTTTATCTTGTTGATGCAGAAAATAACCAGGTAAATGATAATAGTGTGTGAAAGACACATTAAGACCATTAGGCCTAATGCATATGTTGACAATAAATCCCTACTTACGCACGTTAAGTGATGGTTGCAGTTACATATGTGTTTATGGATTCTGTACTATGTATATTTTCTGCTGAATTTTTTATTTAGTGTTAAAATATTAAAGAGTCTCTGCAGGCCGAACCTAAACACTGTTATTCTGTAGTTAATGCACTACTTAAAGGGGTTGTCTGGTTGATTTTTATTAAATATACTGAGGCTTCTGGTGCCCTGAGAAAATGAAAACAATCCCACTTACTCCCCTCTCGCCTCCGTTCCAACACTGCCTGTCCTCGGTCTCTCCTGGTTCTTCTGTTGGCTTCTGGCTCTTGCGGTTGGCTCAAGACTGCGGTATCTACAGATTGGCTCCAGCGGTCATTGGCATTGCCTGGCATCACGATTTGGGAGTTAACAGCTCTAAGTGGTAACGTCAGCATGTGGTCAGTGCAATCAATCAGTGGCTACAGTGGTCTTGAGCCAACTGCAAGAGCCAGAATGCAACAGAAGAAATGAAAAGACGGTGGATGGCGTCAGTGCTGGAAATATTTTTTTTTTATTTTTATCAGGGCACCTGCAGCTGCAGTAGATTTAATAAAAATAAACCCAACAACTCCTTTAAACAGGTTTTCCACCTAAAAAAGTTCTATTTAAGTAGGGCCAGAGTGAGGGAAAAAAAAGATCATTACCTGCCTGTCCAGCTCTCCAGCAATCTGCTTCTCTTTACTTAGGGGTTCTTTTCCAGACACACAGGAGAAGTTTGAAGAGGAACGGATTGCTTTGGATCTCTGAAATGGCAGCAGTAGGGGACAGGCCGTTAAGTATATATACTTTAATCTTTTTTTTGTCCATCCCTGCCCCATTTAAATAGAATTTTTTTTAGGTGGACAACCCCTTTCAGGAAGCCCTGGATGACTTTGGGATTCAAATTACACCAAGCAAGTGAATCTCAGAGTCAGGGGGAGCAACCCAGCACAAAATGTTCAGTTTTGTAGATTTTATTTAGCAGCGATAGATCAGTGTATAGCAGGGGTGCACAACATGTAGCATTGGGGGCACAAATGCAGCCCCCAGTGCCCCTTTGTGCGGCCCTTCAACATGGGGACACATATGTGGTTTGTCTCTGAAAGTGATATTCATCTTTTGACAACTGATAGTACTGTTATGGTGGGCAGTGTATGGCTGACACTGCTTGGGGGGCCTGAGGGCTGGGACCCGTTATGGTGGGTCCGTAGGGCTGGCAGGTTTACGGTGGGCCCTTGGGCTGGGAGGTTTCGGGGGGCACTGTATGCTGGCCGGTTACGGGGGCACTGTTGGTGGCATTGTTATGGGGGCACTTTTGTTTTACTTTTTTATGAAGCATGTATGGCGGCACTGTTGTAGTGGATGTATGCTGGGATTGTTATTGGGTACTGTATGGCTGGCATTGTTATGGTGGGTACTGTATTGCTGGCATTGTTATGGTGGGCACTGTGTGGTTGACTTTGTTATAGAAGCACTGTATGGCTGGCACTGTTGTAGTGGGCACTGTATGGCTGGCACTACAGGGCTGTATATGCTGCGTATGTTAAGCAACCTAAATGAGCAATACAGTAAAAATTGTTTTTGTATTACCTCTGTATTCTATTTATGACACAATCATTACAGATCCACAACATATACCAAAAAAATTCCTGATGGGTTGGAGACTCCAAAGAATAGGAGATGAGTTGAAGAAGAGGCCATATACTGTATGTGAATTTTTCTCTCTAGTTATAGTTGTGAAACAGCTTCACATCCTCATTCTGTAGCACCGAGCAGGGGACCCCACATTCTGATCTCTTGCAGCTCCTAAAGTGGAAGCAAGACATCTCAGCCATTTGGGTATTTACAACTGAAATGTCATACAAGTCTCCGATGGGGAACACCCCTCTAAGATTTACTGCGGCTCCTTGGAGAGGAAGAATATGACAATGTGGCCCTTGGACCAGAAAATATTGTGCACCCTTGGTGTATGGAATTTGGGCGAGTAGTCCGTGTCTTTTTTTCTATGCTTTAGGAACTATATATAGTAATTCTGCCCAAAAATGTATTGACAAAATGGACACATAGGCCATAAGGCAAGAAAGCCAGAAGACAAAGTAGAGACCCTGTAAAGGGATTGTTTAATGGAAAGAAAATATTTTCTGAATAATATTTCTCCATATTTAGGCACTTTTATAATTTTCCCTGGGTTTCCTACAGTTCTATTTATTGATAACAGTTACTACAACACACAGATAACAGTTCTGTGTCCAGCCCAGGAGATCAGGTTAGCAAAGGACTTTGGCTTTTTCAATATAGTCTTTGAAACAGAGACTGAGACTTAGGTTAGGAGGGAGGAATAAAAAAATGCACTAGAGCTTGTATTGTGACAGGGCAAAGGGAAACAGCTTTAAAAAAAAGGAAATGCTGCAGAGAAGGAAGTTACATACAGCACAGAAAATGCACATATTAGCACAGCAAACTAAATAGGTGAATGAAGACTCAGGTAAACCACTGGAACATTTTATTTTTGTGGGGAGGGAGGGTTTGCTGGACAACACTTATAATTTTACCTGTGTCAACTGTTTGACCAAATGTGCTTTTTAGACTATAAAAAAAGATACATGACTTGAAAAGCCCATTTTTAAAATTTCATTCTCATTTTCGTGGATTTTTAATTTACTAAGTTATAAAGGTTGGTTTTTTTATTTTTTGTTTAGGATGTGAAATTTTTAGTTTTATTGGCTACCAGGTATGAAACTCCACGAGGGTTTAAACCAATAATAAACCTAAAAGCTTATCAAAAGCCGACCCATTAAAGCTAGGAGTCAGTGACTGTCACTGAGTTTTTTCTTATGGTTAAATTACAAAAAATAATTCTGATGATCAGGGGCGTCCGGTAGGTGATTTTAGGGGGGTGGGGGCCCCGAAAAAAAACCCTCCTGTGCCCGAGTCCCCCGGGCTCCAGGCCGCAGCCTGGGTTGGAGCCCCAACTGGCCCTTTAGTGCTGTGCGTCGCTGGCGCACACATGCGGCTTCGCGGGCAGGACGAGGCTCCCCCTGCTCCGCAGGCAGGGTCGGAGGCTCTGGGTCCCCAAACAAACTCCCGGGCCCGTGCGCCCTCAGCCGGCAGCGTCCGTGAGGATGTCTCGCGCGCTCCTTTCCCCTCGGGGACCCCGCGTATAGGCATGGCCCCCCGAGGACTCCCGGAGGAGACGGGCTGAAAGGGACAGAGCAACGCTCGGGGGGGATTTAAAGGTGGTTTTTAATTTTGTTATTTTTAAAGCGTTTCCGCCTCAGTGCCCCATATTCGCCTGTCCCCCTAAATGCCTCCTGGGGCCCCCATACCCCTGTGTGCCCTATAAGCCTGTGGGCCCCCATATCCCTCCTGTACCCCCTTTTGCTCCCTGTGGCCCCCATTTCCCTGCTTGGCCCCCATTTTTTTATCCCTGGGGGCCCCCTTTCCCTGCCTGTGCCCCCATAACTCTCAGCCTGTGCCCCTATAATCCCTGCCTGTGGCCCCCATATACTCCTGTGGCCCCCATTCCCTGCCTGGCCCCTTAATCCTGCCTGGGCCCCATATCCCGCCGTGGCCCCCATATCCCTGCCGTGGCCCCATACCCCTGCCTGTGGCCCCCTTATCCTTCCCTGGGGCCCCCCATATTCCTGCCTTGGCCCCCATATGCGCGTGCCCTAAAATTGCCTGATTTTGGCCCCCATTACTGCCTGGGGCCCCCCCATACCCCTGCCGGGCCCCCATATACTGCCTCAGTGCCCCTATATACTTTCTTGTGGCCCCTAATACGCCTCAGTCCCCCCATTATGCCTGTGGCCCCATTACTCCCTCAGTCCCCCAATTTTATGCCTTGGGCCCCCATACCCCTGCCGGGGCCCCCCATATACTCCCTCGTGCCCCTATATTCTGCCTCAGTGCCCATATTCTGCCTCGTCCCCCATATTCTGCCCCCCGTCCCCCCCTTTTACCTTTTGTGGCCCCTATATCTCCCTCAGTCCCCCCATATACTGCCTGTGGCCCCATATACTGCCGTGGGCCCTATATACCTGCCTGGGGCCCCTATATATGCTTCAGTCCCCCATAACCTAACTGAGGGGATGCTAACCTATAATTTAAGGATTTTGCTGGAAATTGAGGTTTTAAGATATTTGTGCCAAACCCTCGGGGCAGTATTGGGGGGGAGCAATCAGCATGAAGGTGTGAACCGGGATGGAGAAGAAAAGGGAAGTGAACGACGCTGATCAAAAAGACGTCCCGGGAGTCACTAAATGTAATGCAGGGTAATCTTATTGTTGCGAGGTTCTACATACAAATAGTAAAAATCCACTATTGGCACTATTGGGAGTGGTATATGTCTTCAAGCCTGTGTACACTGATGTCCTGTGGGGGTCTGGGAGGATTATTTGACCCTTTGTAGTAATAGTTTTGGGGGTTTTGGTTTTTTTTGGGGTTTTTAGTCACAATCACTTGTTGGTAATTTGCTCCTGTGTAGGTGTATGTTTTGGTTTTTGTTTAGGGGTATTGTCTATGAAAGGGGAGAAGTTCTGAAAAGTAAATTTGTCATTGGTGTTTTACTGTACAGTGACTGCGAGGGATGGACGGGATTTTTGTGGGATGTGCAGAAAAATTAGTGACAGGAAAACAAAGTTTTTTCCTGTAAAAAAACATCCACTTCACAATGACGTAAAAATGTCGTTTTTTTGAACCCAGCCTACCCAAAAAACACCCAAAGGGCCCGAGCCCGGAGTTTTAGGACCTGCAACGCCCCTGCTGATGATTGTATGGAAGTTAAAACCAACATAAAGTAAAAGCAATTAAATTAAATTTTTAAAATTTAAAATGTTTCGTATGACATAGGTGGATTTTCCCTTTTCCCAAAAAATGGCTGTTAATTTGCTTTGACCCTCATTTTCTTAATGACTGTTGTTCATGATTGGTCTGTGAAGGGTTTTTGTTTTGGGCACAATGCCATAGATTGAATGACAAATTGCAAATTTATTTCTGGCCTGTAGGACTCCTTCTGATTAGGCAATTCTGTCATTTGGGGATGGAAAACTTTAACCCCTTCTAACATGTGACGTAAACCAGCTATGAGAGCTTGGAAGGACCAATATCAGTCCGCTGCATAGCCCCCTGATATACAGCTGATATCCGCCGCTAAAGCAGGGATCGGGTTGGCTCCTCCCTGTATTTAAAAGTTTGATTTTCTGTGGCGATGTGACACCGCCCCAAATTCAAAGGAACGCACGCCATGTTTTCCCCGTCACTTCCCCCCTCCCTACTTGATGAGATCGCAGGGGGGGGTCCCCTTAGCCCTGAAAAACATAAGCTATCCTTTCTGCATTATTAATATGCCAAAAGGTGAACAAGCGATAGGCCCCCCCGTGATCAAAATACCTAGGGAGGGCTAAATTTAAGGGGTTCTAAGTTTTAAAAAAAAAATTTTAAAAGTCTAAAAAATATTAATATATTTGAGTACAAATCCCTCCCCTTGCCATTTTACAAATATTAAAAATTCACCTAATTTAATTGAAGTCTCTGTAAAAGTTTTCTATTAAAATATAAAATCATTCATCCCTTACACTAAACACGTACAAGAAAAAAAAAAATTCCAAAACCCCAAAATTGTTGTCTTTTTTGGGGTCTTTCACTCCTAAAAAAATTGGAATAAAAAGCATAAAAAATGTGATTTGCTCCAAAATGTTTTATTAAAAAAAACACACTGAGCCTGCAAAGAACGAGTCCTTGCTCATTTTTATATTGGGGAAAAACCTAAAAAATTTACTTTTTTCACAAAAAATTTGGGCTGACAATACAAATTTAAAAATTAGAGAATTTTTTTTTTTCAAACTACAAAAAACCAAATCAAGGGTTTCCCTAAACGGAACCCTACATTTTTGGTCCCAAACCAAATCATACCAACCAGCGAATCAGAGAACACATCTTTTAAACCCAAAATGTAAAACCCCAAAAAAAAAACCCCGAAAAATGGTGCAAGAAAGGGTTTTTTTTTTTCACATTTAACCCCCCCCCCAATTTTTGGGGGGGTTTTCCCCGTACTTTTCATATACACAATGGCACCATTAAAAAATACACCTTTTCCTTCCAAAAATCTTTATCCTATGTAGATGGAAAAAAAAAATTTTAGGGGTTGGAAGGAGGGAGAAAAAAAATAAAGAAAAATGTTACATTCCCCAAACCCAAATTTTTGCCTTCAGTCATTACCGCCCTTAAAAGTTGTCCACAAAAATAGTCTAAGGGGAGTGGGCTACACGCAAAGTAAAAAGTCATCCAAAAACCGACGGCTTAATAGATTGGAGAGGGGATGTGCAATTAAGGCTTTTTGATAGCTCCATACTGTTATAATGGGAACAGGGAAAAAAATAAGCTTGTGTGTTTGGAGAGGAGGGGAATAAACCCCCTTAAAAAACACAGAGAAAAAAAAGGGGGTAAATGCAGTTCACAATTATAGAAAGGGTTTTTGATATTGAACCCAAATAGGTGGGATCAAACACACTGACCACCTATAAAATAAAAAAATGATCCCAAAGGCCTCAGAAATGAAAAAAAATGCCTACCCAACAGTTTTTTCTCTACAGAATTTCAACAGCATGGAAAGACTCTCTAACAATACCATTTTCATCAGGAACTATTATAAAAAGACACGAAAAATTAAAAAAAAATTGAAATAGAAATAACATCAAAAAGGATTTTAAAAAATATAAAATACACCAAAATATCATATCTCATAAAATGAATGATAATGTGGAAAAAAAAAGGGGGAACTAAAAATGCAGACAAAAAAACAGAAACTTTAAAAAGGATTTTGGGGGACTATGAAAAATCAAGAATAACTTGGGAAAAGAGACCTGAAAACCCTCCCAATAATCTTTAAAAATAAATGCAAGACATGAGAATTTGGATGAAACCACACTTCTAAATTTTGGTAATACTTCTACAATATGGATTTATCAGAACAGAGTCTGATCAAGGAACCACTGGGGGAGCAAGACCACAAACCGAAGATGGAGAAGAAATGAGAAGGATTACCTGGACCAAAAAACGGATCGAAACCCAAGGAAAAAAAAAAAGGACTGAGGAAACTTCAAAACAAAAAAAACCTTAAAGGGACACCGTTACTTACGACCCCAAAAATTTAATTAAAGCCCCGTATAAGTACAAAAAGGCCAATTTTTTTCCACAGATGATTTTGATTTTTTCCAGACAATTTTGACATTAACAGATTTAGTAAACTCTAAGCTATTTCACCCCGGCTTAAAACTGGACATTTCAGTTCCCCTAATTTCGCGCCGGAGTGCGCAAATTTCGGCTGAAAACTTCCCAGTAACTACGGTAATCCACAGTTCCTAGAGAAAATGGGGTTACGTCCCCCTCCCTGCTCAGCGAAAAGCTGAGGGGGGGGGATAATTGACAGTGAAAATTTTCCAGCAGCGTATCGCCCGCTGGTAATGAATGTCTTGGGGCCGGCGAAAGGGGCCGGTCCCTCCCCCGCGCCCGCCCCGCCCCCGGGGACACTGCGCAATTCGGGGGGTAAATTTCGTCCCGCGTTAACCGTTGAACATGGGCCTAAAAAGTTAAGCGCTATTTTTAGGAACAGTACAAACCACAAATGTACAAAATACACACATACGAAAAATAAAAACCAAAATTTACTTTTCCGGGGAAAAGCAAAAATTTTGCTTGATTTTTCAAAAAATTTGGGGGCAGGAAAGGTTTCTCCAAAAAAAAGATATAAAATAAAAGGGTTTGAAGTTCCCTGATCCAACTTTTTATCCCTTTAAATCTAAAACCCCAGCACTGGGAATGAAAATTTCCCAAATAAAAAGAAAAAGATCTATACGCTAAAAAGAAAAAAATTTAAAGGTAAAAACAAAAAAAATTAATTTAAATAGAGATCAGATAGAGCCCTGAAGGAAATTAAAAGAAAAAAAAGTTTGGGTCATAAAGAAGGCAGACAAAGGGGGACAAATAGTTGATGGAAAGGGGGGTTTACCAAAAAAAAATAAAGGTTATTAAAGAAAAAAAAACATATAAAAATAATAAAAAAAGACCAACGACAATTTTCAAAAACAAAATTATGGTCATTACTTCAGGAAGACATTTCGCTTAAAAAGTTGTCTCATTACGAGCTTTTAGCCTGTCATGTCCCCCCGGTAAGTTGAACTAGGGGCGTGCTAGCTTGTCGTTGTTTTGTCCCTCCCCCCCTCCATCAGCACACAGGCAGCTACGTAAATTCTTACGGGGGGGGGGGGGGGGGGGGGTTTGCTCTCAGAGTTCACCCTGTTGTGCCGCCTAGGTCTGTTGCAGGGAGGGCTGATCTATGAGTGTAGAGAAAAGGGAAAATGAAGCTTGTGCTAATAGGCAGGGGGATGCATGTGTTCCAAAACCCCCCCTGCTTAGTTTAAACAAGTTCCCCCATCCCAGAAACCCAACAAGGGTCAGTGTTTTACATACTCAAAAATTTAAACTAATACGGGGGGAACTAAAAAAGGTATTAAACATGGCCCCCTGTTTCTGTAAAAAAGTATTAGAAATAGTCCCCTTTTTCCAAAGACATATAAATGATTTTTTTATTTAACAAAAGGGGGTCACTGCGGGTAACTTCTATTTGTGTAGGACCCCAAAGGAGGAAGAAAGCCCCCCACCACAGGGTTAATCCAGGCAAACTCGGACACAGATCCCAGAGTCCTCCCTCCCCCCTCCCCCCCTCTTCCCTCCACTACAGAAGCATTTGTGGGGGGGGGAGGGGCTCTCCCGCCCCCGAAAACCCTCTTTAAAGGAAGAGCCCTTTCAGAACCCGACACCAGTAAATAAGGATAAAAAAAGGGCGGGTACTATAGGGGAATTTTGGAAGCTGATTTTTAAGGGGAAAAACTAACAGGGCTTTTGCTCAAAATAGGTTTTTGGGGACCCCTTTGTAATGAAAATATAATTTCCAAAAACTGCTTGGGTTTTTTAAAAAAAATCTTTAAAAAAAAAACCCAAAACATTGTAGCGAAAACAAAACCCCCTTTTAAAGGCCCCGAACGGGAAAAGAGGGGCTTAATTTAAAACCCATATATAGTTTTATCTATTTCTATATAGTTTTTTTGACGTAAAGAACCTTTTTTCAAAAACCTTTTGAAACAGAGGACAGTAATTTTTTCCCCAAACGTTGTGATAAAAGGATTTAGGATTTTTTGGCAAAAGCATAATCTAAATTCTTCGAAATAAAATTAAATTTTTAAAGAAAAATATAAAATTACTAATTTAAGAGCTCCTTTGGGGGGGAAAGGCATACACTAGATTTGGACAACTTGCCCCGACTTTATTAAGAAAAAAAAAAGAGGAAATTTTTTTTCCTATTCGTCGAGGAAACCCTTTGGTCTGGTTTTGGTTTTTAAAAATAAATTTTGTAGAAAAGGAATTTTTTTAAAAATTTTTTTTAAAAAATGTTTTATGGGGTAAAAAAAAAGAAAAAAATTTAGTGGGATGGAAATTAAAACTCTTTTTAGAAATACGTGCCAATTCTTGGGTCTTTTTTATTTAGACCGGCAGATTTAAAAGGGGGGGGCTGGGGGAGTCCTTATGGACGCCGGACTTTATAAGAAAATCAAAAAAAAATCCCTTTTTTATGATTTTTAAAAACCCTATAGACCCCTCACATCTTGTCCCCAAAATTTAAATTTTTCAAAAAAATTAAAAAAAAATTTAGAGGGAAAGTGTTGTGGGTGGGGGCCATTTTTAAAATTTTAAATTTGGGAGAGAAAAATTTTTTGTGGAACACCCTTTTTTTGGTCCCAATCTTTCCCCTCGTTCCCCAAAAATAATAAAAATTTTTTTTCCCCCCCCGCCCCTCCGGGCCGGGTAATAGCTGGTTTAGGGTCTGTAGGCCCAAAACCCTTTTGGGTTAAAATGGTTTGATTTTGATCCCGCAGCCACTTGGTTTGAAATATTCCCGGGGTTTTATTTTTGGGCACAAAAAGGGTTTTGGTTTTTTCCTATGTTATTTAAAGGCTGAATTTGGGGTCCCTCTTTTTCTTGGAAAATTTTTTGTGATGATTCTTCATTACTTTGGGGCAAAACCCCCCATCTAGCGTAGAATTCCTTAAAAAAAAACATTTTTAAGTTTTAGTACGTCTTCTGTTTCAATCCCTAAAAATTTTTTGATTTATGGGGTGGGTTTTCTTCTCCAAAAAATTATTTTTTTTTGATGGGGAATTTTTTCTGCCCAAAGCTGTGGGGCCCCGTTGGGGGGGCCAAAATTTTCTCCCTCCCCCCTTTCTAACAAATTTTTTTGGGGGGCGGGGATTGGGGGAGGATTTTTGTTTTTCCCGGGGTTTTTAATTCCCTTTTTTCCCCCCCAAATCTGGTTTTGGGGTTTGGGTCGTTTTTAATATTAGTCCCCGGGGCCTGGGGGTTTTTCCCGGTGGGGGGGAAGGGGAAAAGGGAAAAGGAAAAGAAAGGCTTTTTCTCCCCCGGTTTTGGGAAAAAAAAAAATTCTTTTTAAAGATAAAAAACATTTAATTTTTTTCTTTTCCCCTTTGGAAATGGCACAGGAACAGTATTAATTATAAATGGACCCTTAAAACTTGTGGGTGAAGGACACGGATTGAGGTTTTTACCCCTTTAGAAAGGGCCCCTTTCCGGAATTTAATTTTAAAATGCGAGTTTTGTCATTCCAACATGTTGTGGAGGGAATCCCCCTTTTTGGGGGAAATAATGGAGGATTTAAAAAAAGGGGTTTAAATTTAGGGTCTTTTTTCCTGAATTCCAAGCAAAAAAAAGTGAAAAAATTTGATTTTCGGTTCTAGAAAGGGTTTTTTTCCAAAAACCCCCGGTTTCCCCTTAAAAAAAAACAGGGCCGGGAAAAAAAAGGTAAACCCATATTTCTAGGGGGAGGATTTTACTAAAAAAGAGGAAAAAGGAAACTTTCCCCGAACATGAAAAAGAATTGTGAAAATTTCATTTACCCGGGGCGTTTCCCGTCCACAAATTTTTTAAAAAAAATTTTCTCAATATAATAAAAAAAAAAACCCTTTCCCTTTTTTTTGATGGCTCAGGAAAAAAATGCCCAAATTTTGGGAGCAAAGGAAAACAAAAATTTTCGTTTTGCCCCCGAAGAGGGAAAAAAACTTTTTACGTTCTAAATTTTATTTTCCCATTTAAAATTTTGTCCCGGGACCCAACCCAAAACAAAAAGTATCCGGCTATTTTACCGTTGGAAAAGTTCAAAATGTGGACATTCTCGATGCAAAAACCTGCCCCAAACCCCCCGTGGGCCAACTCCCAAAAAAATTTTCATCGAAGCCACAAAGGGGGTCCTTCAATTTTGAAGTCCTATATAAATTTTTAAACCCATTTTGTAATTTTTCATAAATTTCAAGACTGTCATATTTTAATTTTGTGGGCCCCGCACTGGGACTGCGTTAAAGGTGGGGATTTTGTAGACATTTTTTTGGTTTCCCCAAAAGGCCCCCTTTTGTAAAGGTGCATCTATGGCCCCTAAAGGGACCTTTCCCCGAAGTGCATGCAGGCGATGTTTCCCCCTTTATATTTTTAGGGCATTGAAAGAGTTTTAAGCCCAGTAGGGCGGGATTTATAGAGGCAAAACTGCGTTTTCCCCAAAAGAAATTTTTGGTGGATTTTTAAATTAAATACACGGTTCCCAGACGGTCTTAATTTTAACGACATTTATTTAAAAAGTTTTTAGTCCTTTAAATGTTTTTTTTAATGTAAAACCCCAAAATTGTTTTTATTTTTTTGTTTTGTTTTTTTTAAATTTTTTTTACATTTAAAGTGTAGTGTTGCTAAGCCCACATGAAAGTTTTATTTTTTTCACCTGACAAAAGGGTTTAATTTATACTTCGTAGGGAAAAAATAAAAAGAGTTCGGTCAGTTTTTGGGGGAAAGTGTTTATGATGAAAAAGGGGGGTTTTTTTGCTTCCCCAAAAAACGCGGCTTAGAAAGGCCCCGGGGTATCTTTGCTTTTTAAAAATGTTTGGATTTTAATACCCGTTGGAAAAAAAGGTTGGAAAAAATCTTGTAGGGAAGCAATTTTAAAGCTAGATTCCGGGGTTCTTTCTTTGCAGCTAAAAAATATTCTGCATAATAAACCATCATTTGGCTATTTTCATGGGGTTTCAAATTTTTCCCTTTAAAGGATGTTTCCCCTTTGGACCAATTGTGTTTTTTCAGGTTTTCCCTTTTTCCCGGGGAAAAACCCCCTGGCCTTTAAGGAAAAAGGGGATGGGTTGGGGGTATACAAAAAAATTTGGGCCAAGGCTTTTCCGAGGGGACCTTAAACCCGGGGGTTGTCTCCACATCGATTCAAAACTTACCTCAGTCCTGTTTTCTCAGTTTCATTTTGAAATTTCCCCGGAGCGTTTTTTTTTTTACTTTGGGCCCGCAGTGACGAGTTTCCTTGAGGAACTTTGGTCTTTAGCTTTTAGCGGGGCCAAACGCTTGGGAGTTTATCAGGAGAGACAGAACAAGTCTTTAAACTATTTGTGACCTGAAAGCTGTTTCAGCCCCTTTCAAAAAGGGTTAAATCTAGTTTTACTAGGACAAAGGTTAAAAGGACAAATATTGCAAAAATGAAATTTTTTTTTTGCAAGATCAAATTTAAAATTAAAAAAACCCAATTCCCCTTTTAGTGAGACAACCCTTTTAAGGATTTGCAGTCGGTAATTTTAAAGTATTTTTTGATTTCCGTGGTCCCCCTCCTTTTTTATGAATCACTTACGATGTGATCCCTTTTGAACTTAATCTGGGCTTACCTCTGAAATTTAAAAATGGGGGCATTTATGGGGGAAGATTTTAGTAGGTTTGTTGTCATGGGGATTTCCTTTTTGCTTTCCACTACTTTTTTTTTAAATTTGGGTGGGGGCATTTTTTCTCCAAAAATGGGGGCGTGCCGATGGGCCTACTTTTTGCCCCTTTGGGGCCCAATTTTTTAAGGCATGGTGGTAACAGAGAAAGATTTTCACACACTTTAACCCTTCTGGGAGTGCATTATTTGGTATGGGCGCTACATCGACGACCTCTTGATGGTGTGGGGTCGCGATGTGGCATCC
This sequence comes from Phyllomedusa bahiana, assembly GCA_025379985.1. Classification (NCBI taxonomy): domain Eukaryota; kingdom Metazoa; phylum Chordata; class Amphibia; order Anura; family Hylidae; genus Phyllomedusa; species Phyllomedusa bahiana. Next base: position 36,349 of record JAODAL010040019.1, read on the forward strand.
ATACCTGCACTTTTGGATTACTTTAATGACAACAAGCTTAACCATAGGTTTACTTACTCTTATGATAATAACAGTGTTCCTTTGTTGGATATGACCTTAATAGGTGAAGATGACAAAGTCCACACAGCCCTTTTCAGAAAAACATGCTCTGGTAACACCATTCTAAGACCGAATAGTTGTCACCCTAAACATGCTATACAAGCGATCCCTACTGCGGAATATGTTAGAGCCAGACGTGCTTGCTCCAAATCAGAATATTATAAAACAGAGGTTAAAAACATTAACACCAATTCAACAAAGGGATCCCAAATGACCCACAAAAAGCGGAAAAAAAAGAAAAAAAAGCAAAACAGATTTATTAAAGAAAATAAACATAGATAGAACTGAGAAAGAAATAGGTGTAGTCTTTTCCGCAACAACGTAGGAAATTTTCCCAAAAAAAAAAAAAACTAGTAAAAATTTGCCAATACTATGGAAGAAGAGAAACTCACCCATTTAAAGGAAGGGAAAAGTACAAAGTGTAAACGAAAAGAACAAAAACATTTGCAAATCTTACCCCCGGCATTTTTTTTTTTTATCAGATAAAACAAAAAATAAAAAGTATGGTTTTCACAAGGAGGTTTTTTCAAATGTGGAGGGGCGAGATGTAATGTTTGCACTTTGACAGAAAGAAAAAATGTACTCACAAGTTTAATAAAGTGTATCCCATAAAAGATTTTATTAATTGTGACACCATCAATGTAATATATGCTCTGTACTGTACTACCTGCAATCAGTACTATATTGCTTGCACCATCCGTAAGCTAAAAAGCAGAATTGCAGAACATATTAATGGAATCAAGAAAAAAAGACCGGTTAGTGGGCCCCTAAACATAAAAGGGTTTTTTCTTTTGTTCTTTGGTTCTGAAAAGGGGTTTAAAAAACCAAAAAAAGGTGGGATATAAAATTTAGTAAGACGAAGGGGGGTTTTTTTGGGTATTGGAAATGGGAACACACTTGCTCGGGGCTGAAATTTTGCAATGATTTTATTTTT